>PVIW01007821.1:0-45946 GCA_004026585.1 Noctilio leporinus | reverse complement strand
CAAGAACCTAGTATAAAGGAACCATGGACATGGACAACAGGTGGGATTGACTTTGGGGGGAATGGGTGGGTGGGGAGAGGGACAGAGGGGAGCAAAAAGGGGATGGATGTAATCAACAACAATAAATTTTTTTTAAAAAAATGAAATTTTAGAACTAAAAATAAGATGTCAACTAATCACATCAAAATTATAGTAGTATATTGTATTTAATAATTATTTTCAGCACTAGTGATTTTTTGTGTGTTAAATATCAGTTACCAGTGTTCACATAAAGTCAAAATAAAAATGCCTTTTATTCATCTTCTTTCTAAATATTCAGCCCCCTTTTCTCATTCAAATCAGCCACTGTCTTTGTTATGCTCATAAAAAAGCGTTGGTTTAGATGGAACATAAACTTGCTTAACAAGGGGCATGCTAACATTTATCTGAAAAAGAAATAAAAAAGTAAAGAGCAAAAAGCCTCACTGGTGATTATTATCATCTCTCTGCCATTATTAACATGGAAAATATAAAGTTTATCATAAGATTCTGAAAATTCCCAATACTGGTTCCGAGAGTCTATCTGACTTTTATATGGGAGGAACAAGAGGCATGACTGGCCCACTTCAAGTCTAAGAGGAAGACTTGGGAAAGCCAAAACTGACCTTTCCTTAAATCATAAAGAAACTTCTTGATCTCTGCATGCTGGCCCTGACTCAGATATTCTAAGTAGCTTTACAATTATAAGTTAAAAATCATTAGATAGGCTTTAAAAAACCCAAAACATCAAAATGCACTGGAGTGAGCTATAGGGCAGCCCTCCTAAGGGACAGAGGTTTGTGGCATACCTAAATTAGTCCATACTATTCTCTCTATTGTTTCTGGGGTGTTTATTCCTTTACCTTTCTTTTATGTACTTTCATCTTGGACTTTTTTTTCTTTTTGATGGACACAAACATTTGTTGTGAAAGGCTTAGCTAGTGATGCTAATGATGCAAGAAGGCCACTTATGGTTCTGAGCTGCATCCCTGCATTCTGAATGTCAAAAGAACCTTTTTTCTGGTAGAGGATTTAAAAGGTAGTTGGCAGGTGAATGTTAAAGGCCCATAGAAAGGCAAATAGATCTATTTTTGGTACAGAAGATCCCACTTGTTGACTCTCCCTTTAGAAAAGATTACATCCTTCTTCTTAAGCCTGAGCCCACAGCTTATGAAGAATATGGTGCCAGAAGGAAGATGCTTATATGGGAAATCACTGAAAAAGAATGATCAAAGGTGACAACCTATAACTTTAAGGAAAGTCTACTACTTTGACCTATTGGAGACTATATTACTTGCTTTCACAATGTCAATAGACATCATCAGAAAATTCTTGAGATCAGTGACCATTTCACCTGAAATTATAGGAACCTAGAACAGTGCATGGCCTTTGGTAGGTAATCAATAACATGCTGAATAATAATCAAGTATTCAAAGACTGCAATTCAGACTGGCCTCTGAGTTTGTGATATGTTTCCAGGGTTCCAGGAAGTTACAAGTACTGAGGAGTACCAGTAATTTATCAAGAGCAGGTGTCAGGAGTGGTCCATCTCAGATCAAGGCATTAAGGGTTCATTGTCTGCAAATAAATTTAAAAGAATAAAGCTGATCCAATCATCCACTGATTGGCACATAGGCTGTTTCCAGCACTTGGCTATTGTAAATAGTGCTGCTATGAATATAGGTGTACATAGGTTCTGATGAATTGGTGTTTCAGGATTCTTTCGGTATAGTCCAAGTAGTGGAACCGCTGGATCAGAAGGAAGTTCCATTTTTAGTTTTTTAAGGAAACCCCATACTGTTTTCCAGAGTGGCTGCACCAGCCTGCATTCCCACCAACAGTGCACGAGGATCTCCAAAATATATGAAGAACTAATGCAACTTAACACCAGGGAGATAGACAGCCCAATTAAAAAATGGGCAAAGGACCTGAACAGACAACTCACTGAGGAAGATATACAAAAGGCCCAGAGGCATATGAAAGAAAGCTCAACATCACTAGCAATCAGAGAGATGCAAATTAAAACCACAATAAGATACCACCTCACATCTGTCAGAATGGCAATCATCAACAAATCAACAAATAACAAGCGTTGGTGAGGATGTGGGGCAAAGGGAACTATGGTGCACTATTGATGGAAATGCAGGCTGGTGCAGCCACTGTGGAAAACAGTATGGAGTTTCCTTAAAAAAAAAACTAAAAATGTAACTACCTTTTGATCCAGTGATTCCACTACCAGGACTATACCCAAAGAATCCTGAAATACCAATTCATAAGAACCTATATAACACCTATGTTCATAGCAGCACTATTTATAATAGCCAAGTGCTGGAAACAGCCTAAGTGCCCATCAGTGGATGATTGGATCCAAAAACTTTGGTACATTTACACAATGGAATACTACACAGCAGAAAGAAAGAAGGAACTCCTACCCTTTGCAACAACATGGGTGGAACTGGCTAGTATTATGCTTAGTGAAATAAGCCAGTCAGTGAAGGACAAATACCATATGATCTCACCCATTACAGGACTATAATGAACAAAACTAACAACAAGCAAAACAGAACCAAATATATGAATATAGTGAGTAGGCCTTCAGTGGTCAGGAGGAAGGGGGTTGGGGGAAGGGGGAAGGAAGAGGCAAGAAAGGGGAGCAGGTTAGACAAGAACCTAGTATAAAGGAACCATGAACATGGACAACAAGTGGGATTGACTTTGGGGGGAATGGGTGGGTGGGGAGGGGGACAGAGGGGAGCAAAAAGGGGATGGATGTAATACAACAACAATAAAATTAAAATATAAAAGAAAAAAGCAAGGATGACATTGTTTCCAAAACAGGAACCTTGAACTTTGGAGGCTGTCTGAAGGCATGTACATCAGATATTCGTATATAGCTATGACTTAGTGAAAATAATGAAAGAGGATTATGCACTTACCAGAAATATCCCAGTAAAAATATTCCACATAGATTCTTGAAGCTAAAGGAACCTTCATAGATCTTCCAGTTCCTAAAGAATGAGTAGACAATTGCTAGGAGAAAAATTAAAACCAGGAAGTCTGGCAGATTTGAATGTTCAGGTCCATGTGCAAACAAACATGGCACATTATGACACAGCAAATTGTGAGACATGCTGGGGCAGTACTTTTAGCTGAGAGACTGATAATAATAAGCTCATAAAGGATGTGAAAAGTTAGGTTTTAGCTTTTCCCTTCAGCATTCCTCCCTGCAGCATGGTTATATTTCATACATATTGATATTTTCTTTGTCTATGTCACTTTCTTTAACCAATGAAATGAGATAATACAAGTTATAATCATCACTTTCACTAAAGCTTGATAGATCAGTGCACAGTCTACTATATACAAGTATACAATCCCTTTGTTGCATGCCCTAATTGAGTTTGTTCCTTCAGCCTGGTTCCCAGACTTACACATGGTTTGGAGCAGAGTTGCAATCAACATGAGCAAGAAAATAACTTCGTTATGCAAATTATTGAGAGCTGGGGGTGATTTGTTTCTATTGTGCAACTACACACAAACTGACTGATGCAAAGGAGGTAGATTTAATACAGAAGACTGTGAGGACTCACTGAAGGTTTTTAAAATGAGGGGTAAAATGGATGGATGATGGTTAAATGAGGGATCAAATGCAAGATAATGAAGGCGTTGATTGGGAGAGGGCACAGCCATTATTATTGAAGCATCAACTCGTGTGCCTGCTCAATACCTGGGATCATGCCTCACACTGGCATGTTCTAAACATTCTCATCAACAAACACAATAAATTACTTGGAGAATAAGCCAAAATATATTATAGGTAAAATAATCATTCTCATGCTTTACCACTCTACTACAATTATTTAGTAAAGGACAACTTTTCTTTGTTAATTATTGATTTGCTAATATATGGTAATCAAGATAGACTTTCAATAACTATGAGCTTTCCTCAAATAGTTTTAAATTCTAATGTTACTAGAAGCTCTGTGCCCTTCAAAATTTGGGTTAGACTATCTGTTCTGATGATAAACACCTATGGCCACCAGCAGCTAACAAACACAGTAACAATCTTATGCACCACTCTTCTATGTATGTTTGCCCAGGTTCAAGTTGAAAACCCAACACAATCATTGTGGTGTAACAATTCTCAAAAAGAATGTATGAATATTTACACTATCAATCATCTGTCAAAGAGATTCACTGAAAAAATAAACTATATATTTTAGTGAGTCTTTTTGACAGATGAGTGATAGTGTAAATATTTATATATTATTTATGAGAAATTGCTACACTTGGCAATATATTTGAAGGACCCCAAAACAGTAATTCAAAAGAATATAAGCACTCCTAAGTTCATTGCAACCCTTCTTAAAAATTGACAAGATGTGGAAGCAGCCCAAGTGTCTATCAGTAGATGAGTGGTAACACAACAATGGAACATTTACACAATGGAATAAAACTTGGCCACAAAAGAAAAATTTACCCTTGGCCACAGCATGGATGGACCTGGAGAACATTACACTCAGTGAAACAAGCCAGTCAGAGAAAGACAAATACCATACAATTTCACTTAGATGTGGAATCGAATGAACGAAATGAACAGGCGAAATAGAGACAGACTCAGAGATAGACAGCAGGAGGACAGCTGTGGAGGTGGGCATTGGGGATGGAGTGGTTGAACAAAAAGGATGGACAACAGCGTGGTGACTGTGTATGGGGGAGGGTTAGGGGGATAAATGATCACTGTAAAAATACAATAAAAATACTGTGGGAAAAGAAGGGAAACCATAGCTCTTGTCTGAGGAGACCTCAGGGTAGGGGCCCCAGGCAGTGACCTCACTACACTGAGCCACACTGAGCAGTGACCTCACAGCAGATGACAGAGCCCAGAACTTGGAACCCTGGTCACCAGGCAGCCACCAACTGCCCCTACCTGGCTCATTTGCTGGAGAACCTGCCACCCGACAGGATGTTCTCATGTTGTCTGCTGGTGTGCTGTGGTTGCGGCCCCAAAAGGGGCAGCGGCGACAATCTATTCCGCCGTGGCCGCCCCTGGGTCTGCAGTCATACCAGAGGCAGGGGGCTGTCCTCACAGAGGGAACCAGAGGTAACATAGCGTGGCCCAGGGAGGATTGGTTCGGGCCAGGCCACCGCCCCTTCCCACCTGAGCATCCCCATGTCCCTTCCCCTTGAGTGCCTGTGTGGAAGGGGGTTCCTGTGGGGGGTGCAACTGAGCAGGAATAAGCTGTCAGGGGGGCGGGTTAGGAAGTCTGGAGGGGCTCACACTCACACCCCAGGGCAAGGATGCTGGGTGGATGTGGAGTGTGGGCGACGCCCTCTGCCCGGGGTTTTCCCCAGCCCTGGAGGTGAACCTCATTTCCCCTGGGCGGTGGTCTGTGTAGACTCAGGTCTGGACCAGATCTGTGAGCATAAGGTCCTATGGGCAGAGGTGGTGGCCATTGAATGACTAGGCCCAGGCAGGGCTTGAGGCCACTGGACGGTGCCACCTGTTACTATCATTGCAGGTCATGGAGGAAGGGCAGCTGGTTGACCAAGACCCCAGCCCTGGGCCCACCAGCGTGGGCCAGAGCAGGCCCACTGTGACTGTGGACACCTGGGCGACTGGGGAACCAGGACCAGTGGGCAGAGGGAGGAGGACACCACACCCAAAGGCGTCCAGGTCCCACAGCCAGCTCACCAGTTCCACCTGCAGCCCTGAGCGTGGCACCCATGGTAGGCACACAGGGCCAGGTGACTGGGGCTCAAGGAGGCAGCGCCCAAGGGTGAGAAGGTGGGGGCGGGGGTTGGCACAGGGGAGGAGGTGCATGTTGGCTTCCGGGGAGGGGTCAGTGCCAGGCGCACAGGGCACACCCCCAGAGGCTGGCCAGGAGCAGAGACCAGCCTCAGACCACTCGTGTGCTGGACTGCCCACTGGGGGGCACATCCTGGGCTGGGTCCCGGCCTATGGCCCTATTCTGTCTTTGGGGGGCCCATGGAAGTGCAGGCACCTGGGTGACCTTCTCTCCTCTGGCAACTCCAGCACCAGGCCAAGAGGCAGTGTCTGCTCCTGGGTCAGCTCCTGTCATCCATCCGGAGGAGCTCCGTGCAGGGGCAGCCCAGGAGAAGGGTTCGCCTGCTGAGGCCACTGCAGCTGCAGGTCTCCAGCCGGGGGTGGCCAGCGCAGCATCCTCGGTTCTGACGGATGACACCCAACCTCTGCCTGAGGAGCCCATCTATGAACCAGCCAAGGTCCCCGACATGGAGAGGGAATGGGCTCTGGGAGATTCAAGTCCAGATCTGGAGCCACGGGTTTTACCTTCCTTCTTTGATCTGGTGCTCTTATTTGCGTTCATTTTTATGATGTTCTCTTCTCCGTGGGGTGCTTCAGTTTTTTATTTTCTTATGTTTATTTTTTGGGGTGCTTTTGGCTTATTTTCTTGTATTCACTTCTCTTTTCTTGTTTTATGCTTCCTTATCCAATGGAATAAAGAATATAGATAATAAAGTTAATGTTAATATTTTAAAATGTGTTGTTCCTGAGCATGACGTACATTCATGATACTGCGCAGGCATTGCCACCACTGTGTAGCTGTAGGACCTGCATCACCCCAAAGGGAAACGGGCACCAGAACTACTCTCTCCCCACTCCTTCTGCCCCCATCCCTGCAAACCCTGATCTGCTTTCTGTCTCTGTTCCTTGACCTAATTCTGTAAGTTTCCTATCAATAGGACCTTGTAAAAGGTGCCTTTTTGTGTCCACTCATGTAAATTTGTTTGTTTTTATCTGAAATAGCATTTTAATTATTTCCAAGAGATCTAGATGAATTAGAGATCATCTGAGAAAAAAAGCCCTTTTAGTAAGTGTGTCAATAATCTTGGGGTAGAGACCACTGTGCTAAATTTGACCCCAGGGCTAGAAGCTGGTGGAGACCATTCCAGAAATTTCCACATGGGGGAAGACTCCCAAGCTCATTTTACCAATCCTGCATTATCCTAATACTAAAACCATATAAAGCCACTAAGAAGAAAGTTATAGGCCAATATCCATTATGAGCACAGGTGCAAAAATACTCAGCAAAATAATAGTAAATCAAATCCGTCAATACATTAAAAAGATCATACAACATCGTCAAGCGGAATTTATTTCTGGGTGCAAGGTTATTATAATACACCTCACAAACAAAAGCAATTATAAAAAATAATAGTTAAAAAAAAGGATCAAAGATGGTGACAGAGTAGAGAGCAGTGCTAATGGTGTTCTTGAGTACCAGAGCAGCTGGAGGACAGGATAGGGAGTGCGAGATGTCTTCAGGTTCCTAAGAATTGGAGTGGTCAGCATCTGGATTCAGGGGAGCACAGCCCAGAGGCTGCAAGACCTACAGGAGAGCAGGTGAGACAGTTCCAAACCGACCAGTGGTCAAGGTCGGTTCTGGGCAGTGGCAGCTCTACCCAGAGGGGCGTCTGCGTCTCTAACTGAAGCCAACTCCAGGCTCCCTGGCAACTAGGAATCTGAACAGTGAAGTATGGGCAGCGAGGGCAAACACCAGAGGGAACCAGGAATTAAACTCCTGCAGGGGAGGGACTGTGTGAGAGCCTTGCTCCGGAGACTGAGAGAGAGGAAGCATTTCACTGGGTCAGAGGTGGAGAAGAGTCCTGCAGGGAGCAGGAGCAGGGGAGCAGGGAATTGCACTGGCCAGTGCAGTGAGAGGGCTGAAAACAGTGCTGCTGCGCCACCAGGGAAACAGCAGCTTGAAACCCCTGTGAGGGGGGAGGCCCAGCCCTGCACATCCACACAGGCCCCCTGGCTCTCACAGAAACTCCAAACTGCAGTCCAGGAACTTGTAGCTGGGGCAACTGACCCACCCATTGCCAGTGACAAAGGCTGCACTACAGACACACTGGGAGGGCACGCATCACAGAGGTGGTGTGAAGGATGCCTTGGAGAGCTGGTCTGCTTGGAGGATTGGCCCTCGCCCTGGGGAGCTGAGCAGTATTGGCAGACCCTGGGCACTGTTGGCAGACAGGGGCTTCCTCCTCCAGGAGCTTCGGGGGCAAGGCCAGTCATCACAGGAACCAGCGAGGTTGCAGGCCTCCCTGCAGGGGTGCCAGGTGCCCATCACAGGCAGGAACCTCCACCAGGATTTGTAGGGGTCACCCTGCTGGACTTCAAAAGGAAGAAAAGGGAGGGCCCCAGAGCAGCAGCAGCCCTAAAACCCAGCTAGGCTACTGGAGGCCCAGCCTACCTGGGGGCTGACACTCAGAATCAGCCCTGACTATGACAATCAGAGGCCCTGCCACTCCAAGACCAGCTAGACTGTAGACTGTAGAGACCAGACCAAGAAAAAGAGGCAGACTCAGGAAATGGATCACTGCTAATCTCAAGCACCTGAGTTACACCAAGAGCTACATGAACTATTAATCCTTAACATATCCTTTTCAAAAGTTATTTCTCACATATTTTTAATCCTCCCCTATCTCAATCCACCTAAATACCCAAGACCCTCCCCCTACTCTTTATTTAAAGTCTACTCACTCTCTGGCTACAACACATTCCCAGTCCTCAATCAAAGTATTCCTTCCCTCCCCAGCCACCTAAACCCTTTCTTTATTCTTTTCTTTTCTTTTTTTTCCCCTTCTTCTTCTTCTTTTTTTTTCTTCCTGCTAAAAGCCCACAGGTCCTGGCTCCACCTGGACCAATCAGAGATCGTAAAGGGTGAACAGCCACCTAAACCCTATATTATTATTATTATTATTTTCTTTTTCTTTTTATTTGTTCCTTTTTTTCTTCTTTTTTTTTAATTAAAAAAAATTTTTTTTCTCTGCTATAAGCCCACAGGTCCTGGCTCCAACTGGACAAATCAGGGATCACTAAGGGTGAACAGGGAGGCAAATGTGGCAAATATATGTATAGGCTTACACTGTTCACTCAAACTTGAGGCTTTCTGATTCTCCCTCTACTCATTTCTATGAGAAAGGATAGAAGGAGTACTTGACTGGAAGGAGAGGAGCAACATACACAACCAATCCAGAATACAACCAGACAGCCCAAATAAAGGCCACACCAAGAGCAATAAGTAGAGAAAATCTGGGAGACTGCAACACTGAACTCCACAAATCTCCTAACACGGAAGGGCACTCAACTAAGGCAAGGAAGCAAAGCAGATTAATTCAAGGAAAAAACAAAAACAAAACAAACAAACAAACAAACAAAAAAAAAGCAAGCAATAACAGACACCCAAAATGGGGGAAAAAAGAATCAGTCCATCACCAAAAAGAAAGGAAGAATCCCCAGAAAGAACACAAAATGAAACAGAGGCACTTGATATATCAGATAAGGAATTCAAAAGAACAATGTTAGAGAAGCTCAATGAGCTTAGCCAGCTCAAAGAAAACTATAAACAACTCCAGGGAAGTTAAAAGGAACTTACCGAGAGCTACAACAGCATCAAAAAGGACATAGTAACTATCAATAAGTGCCAGGAGGAAATGAAAAATACAATTTCTGAATTGAAGAATATAGTAGAAGGAATCAACAGTAGGCTAGAGGAAGCAGAGGACCAGATCAGCAAGTTGGAGGATAATGTAGACAAATACTCCAATACAGTGCAAGAGAATAAAAAATGGCTGAACAAGATTGAAGAGGGTTTAAGAGAGCTGCAGGACAACATGAAACGTAACAACATCCGTATCATAGGGATACCAGAAGGAGAAGAGAAACAAGGAATGGAAAATCTGTTCACAAAATTAATGATAGAAAATTTCCCTAACATGATGAGTGAAAGCATTAATCAAGTTCAGGAAGCACAGAGGGTCCCAATGAAGATCAATGCAAACAGACCAACACCAAGGCACACTATTATTAAAATGGCAAGTCTCAAAGACAAAAAGAGAATCATAAAAGCATCAGAAGGGAATGGCAAAAAGTATTTCAAGTAATGATAAACAAAGGCCTACAACCAAGAATACTCTACCCAGCAAGGCTCTCATTCAAGATAGAAGGAGAAATAAGGAGTTTCCCAGACAAAAAAAAAAAAAAAGACTAAAAGAATACATCACTACCAAGCCAGCATTGCAAAAAAATGCTAAAGGGTCTGATTTAAAAATAAATAAATAAATAAAATGAAGAAACAGAGAAAGCCAAAGAAGAATACAGATACAAAGGGAGAAAATGCCAATGAATAAGTATCAATCAATAATAACCTTATATGTAAATGGATTAAATGCACCAATCAAAAGACATAGGGTAGCCAAATGGATAAGACAACATGACCCACATATATGCTGTCTTCAAGAGACTCACCTCAGAACAAAAGATCAACACAGATTGAGAGTTGAGGGATGGAAATATATATATCAAGCAAATGGACATGAAAAAAAAGTTGGAGTAGCAATACTTATTTCAGACAAAATAGATTTTACAATGAAGGGTGTAAAAAGGGATAAAGATGGACATTTCATAATACTGAAAGGAACAATCCATCAAGAAGAAATAACTCTGGTAAACATATATGCACCCAACATAGGAGCTCCGAAATATATAAGGAAAATCTTGGAGGACTTCAAGAAGGATATAGACAGCAACACACTAATAGTAGGGGATTTTAATACCCCACTATCAACAATGGACAGATCTTCCAAACAAAAAATCCCCAGGGATGTTGTGGTATTGAATAACACTCTAGAGGAAATGGACATAACTGATGTATACAGAGCCTTTTACCCCAAAGAAGCAAAATACACATTCTTTTCAAATGCTATCTTGGATCATTCTCCAAGATAGACCACATGGTATGTCACAAGACAAGCATCCACAAATACACGATAATTGATATCATACAAAGTATCTTCTCAGATCACAATGGCTTGAAACTAGAAACCAATCTCAAGGGAAAAACCCAAAGATACTCTAACTCATGGAGACTGAATAACATGCTTTTAGGCAATGAATGGGTTAACAATGAGATCAAAGATGAAATCAAAAAGTTTCTGGAAACCAATGACAATGAACACACAACAGCCCAAAATCTATGGGATACAGCAAAGGCAGTTTTCAGAGGGAAATTTATAGCAATACAGGCCTTCCTAAAAAGGTCACAAGAAGTTTATAAAAACAACCTAACCATAAAGCTGCAAGAACTAGAGGAGCAACAACAAACAAAGCTCAGAGCAAGTAGAAGGAAGGAAATCAAGATCAGAGCAGAACTAAATAACTCAAAGATTCAAACTACAATTTGAAGAATCACCAGGTCCTGGAGCTGGTTTTTTGAAAAAAATAAACAAAATTGACAAGCCTTTATCCAGACTCATCAAAAAAAAGAGAGAGAGGACCCAAATAAACAGAATCAGAACTGACAGAGGAGAAATCACAACTGATACTTCAGAAATACAAAAGATTGAAAGAAATTACTACAAAAAATATGACAACCTGGATGAAATGGACACATTTCTGGAAATGTAAAATCTACCAAAACTGAACGCAGAAGAAGCAGAAAGCCTGAATAGCCCAATAATAACTAGTGAAATTGAAGAAGTAATCCAAAATCTCCCAAAGCACAAAAGCCCCGGATCAGATGGCAACACAGGTGAATTTTACCAAACATTTAAAGAAGAACTAACTCCTACCCTTCTCAACCTATATCCAAAAATCCAACAAGAGGGAAGACTCCCAAACTCTTTCTATGAGGCCAATATTATTCTAATCCCAAAATAAGGGTAAGACACAACTAAGAAAGAATGCTACCCCCGGCTCGTAGCACAATGGATAAGGTACCAGCCTGTGAACCGAAAGGTTGCTGGTTCAATTCCCAGCCAGGGCACATAACAAGGTTTCAAGCCAGGTCTCCAGCCAGGTCTGTAGCTGGAGGCAAGTGAAAAAGGCAACCATACATTGATGTCTCTCTCCCTCTCTGCCTCTCTCCTTTCCCCTCTCTCTAAAAATAATAAATAAAATGTGTTAAAATGAAAAAAAAAAAATAAAGAAAGCTACAGGCCAATATCTCTGGTGAACATAGATGATAAAATTCTCAACAAAATATTGGCCAACCAGATTCAGCAGTAAATTACAAAGATCATACACCATGATCAAGTGGGTTTCATCCCAGGGATGCAAGGATGGTACAACATTTGTAAATCAATAAATGTAATATACCACATCAACAAATTGAAAGACAAAAAGCATATGATCATATCAATAGATGCTGAAAAAGCATTTGATAAAGTACAGCAACCATTTATGATAAAAACCCTCAGCAAAATGGGAATAGAGGGAGCATACCTCAACATCATAAAGGCCATCTATGAGAAACCTGAAGCCAACATCATACTCAATGGGCAAAAATTAAAAGCTTTCCCCCTGAGATCAGGAATGAGACAAGGCTGTCCACTTTCTCCACTTCTATTCAACATTGTCTTGGAAGTTCTAGCTATAGCCATCAGAGAAGAAAAAGGAATCAAAGGTATCCAAATTGGAAAGGAGGAAGTCAAACTGTCATTATTTGCAGATGATATGATAGTGTACATACAAAACCCGATAGGCTCCACTTACTCAACCTAATAAGCAAATTTAGCAAAATAGCTGGGTATAAAGTCAATATCCAGAAATCAAAAGCATTTTTGTATACCAATAATGAAACAATAGAAATAGAAGCGAAAAAACAAATCCCATTTACCATAGCAACAAGAAAAATAAAGTACCTAGGAATCAACTTAACTAAGGAGGTAAAAGACCTGTACTCAGAAAACTGCAGAACAATGAAGAAAGAAATCAAGGAAGAAACAAATAAATGGAAGCATATACCATGTTCATGGATGGGAAGAATTAACATTATTAAAATGTCCATACTACTCAAAGCAATCTACAGTTTCAATGCTATCCCAATTAAAATACCAATGACAGACTTCACAGAAATAGAAAAAATACTTCAAAAATTTATATGGAGCCAAAAATGCCCACGAATAGTCACAGGAATCTTGAGAAAGAAGAACAAGGTAGGAGGAATCACAATACTGGACTTCAAACAATACTACAAGGCTACTGTCATCAAAACAGCATGGTACTGGCATAAGAATAGACATATAGATCAATGGAACAGAATAGAGAGCCCAGAAATTAACCCAGGACTCTATGGTCAACTCATATTTGACAAATAGGGAAGGAACGTCAAATGGAGTAAAAAACAGTCTCTTCAACAAATGGTGTTGGGAGAACTGGACAGCAACATGCAAAAAGATAAAACTAGACCACCAACTTACACCATACACCAGAATAAACTCAAGATGGATAAAGGATTTAAATATAAGCAGTGCCACCATAAAGGTACTAGAGAAAAATATAGGCAGTAAACTTTCAGATATCCTACGCAAAAATATGTTTACTGATACTTCACCAAGGACAAAGGAAATAAAACAACAAATCAACAAATGAAACTATATCAAATTGAAAAGATTCTGTTCAGCTGAAGAAAACATCTGCAAAATTCAAAGGGAACCAACTGTATGGGAAAACATAATTGTCAATGATATCTCAGACAAGGGTCTGATCTCCAAAATATATAAAGAACTAATGGGACTCAACACCAGGGAGACAGACAGCCCAATTAAAAAATGGGCAAAAGACCTGAACAGACAACTCACTGAGGAGGATATGCAAAGGGCCCAGAGGCATATGAAAGAATGCTCAACATCACTTGTCATCAGAGAGATGCAAATTAAAACCACAATAAGACACCACTTCACACCTGTCAGAATGGCAATCATCAACAAATCAACAAACAACAAGTGTTGGCGAGGATGCGGGGCAAAGGGAACCCTCATCCACTTTTGGTGGGAATGCAGGCTGGTGCAGCCACTGTGGAAAACAGTATGGTGTTTCCTTAAAAAACTAAAAATGGAACTGCCTTTTGATCCAGCAATTCCACTACTTGGACTATACCCAAAGAATCCTGAAATACCAATTCATAAGAACCTATGTGCATCTATGTTCAAAGCAGCACTATTTACAATAGTCAAGTGCTGGAAACAGCCTAAGTGCCCATCAGTGGATGATTGGATCCACAAACTTTGGTACATTTACACAATGGAATAGTATATAGCAGAAAGAAAGAAGGAACTTGTACCCTTTGCAACAACATGGATGGAACTGGAGAGTATTATGCTTAGTGAAATAAGCCAGTCAGTGAAGGACAAATACCATATGATCTCACCCATTACAGAACAATAATGAACAAAACTAACAACAAGCAAAACAGAACCAAATATATGAATACAATGAATAGGCCTTCAGTGGTCAGGGGGCAGGGGGTTGGGGGGAGGGAGGAGGAGGAGGCAAGGAAGGGGAGCAGTTTAGACCAGAACCTAGTATAAAGGAATCATGGACATGCACAATAAGTGGGATTGACTTTGGGGGTAATGTATGGGTGGGGAGGGGTATAGAGGGAAGCAAAAATGGGATGGATGTAATACAACAATAAAATTAAAAAGAAAAAAACAGAATAAAGCTGAGTAAAAGTTTGTGTATTTTCTATCATCACCATGAGTCAGAATTAATTCTAAACGGTATCAGTGATAAAATATTTCTCCCCCCCAATTTTTTTGTTGGTCTAAACAAATGCTGAGGATACTGTTGAGTTTAACTAGTCTAATAGGAAGCCTCAAAGTGGTCAAAGTAGCACATTTTTATTGCTTTCCTTTCAGTAATCATTTATTCTTCATGGAAAGTAATTCAGAGAACTCCCCATCCACAGAGTATCAGTTCACATACCTCCAACCACTGTGGTACTATGTATTCCTGAACTTAAACAAGAGGTTTGAAATGAACAGTTGATGCCATGATTATAAGAAAAAGCAACAGAACTTGATTTATTGTAATTCTTTATTCTATGTGATTACTTAACTTTAAAAAAAAAGCAATTTTATTGAGGTGCAATTTATATGTAACAAACGTTATTAAAGTTTAATGAGTCTTGTCAAATGTGTATAGTCACATCACCTCCACCACAATCATGATATAGAATGTTACCATTACTCAAAAGCTTTCTTTATGTCCTTTTGTAAACAAACTCCTCCCCTAATTTAGGCTTATAGAAATCACTGATGTGCTTTCTTCACTATAATTTTGTTTTTTCTAGAATTTTACACAACTGAAATTTCAGTATATAGTCTTTTGTGTGTGGCTTCTTTCAGCTAACATGATGCTACTATGGTTCATCATGTTGCATATACAAGGAGGAGCAAAATGGTTGGTTGTGTGGAAAATAATACAATAATTAATACACAATAATACAAGAATAGATTCTGCATTTTGTGTACTTACAACTGTAAACCTACCTTTGCCTCACCGTGTAGTAGTAGTTTATTTCTTTTCATTGCCAAGTACCATTTCATTGTATGAATATACCACAATTTGTTTATCCACTCACTAGTTGATGAAATTTGGATTGTCTAATTTTGGATTACTATTGATACAGCTGCTATAAATATTTTAATGTAATCATTTTTCTGAAGTTTTGTTTCACTTAGATAGATACTTAGCAGTACAATTATTGACCAATATAGAAGAATAAGATTTAACTTTATAAGGTACTGCCTTAGTGTTTTCCAAAGTGGCCACACCATTTTATGTTCCCACTAGCAATGTATGAGTTACAAGCTGTTCACTCTCATTGTAATATCAGATACTTCTTTTCTTTTTTCTTTATAGTTTTCCTAAAAAATATTCTAATGATTATGGCAGCTAGGCAGAAGAAAACTTTAATGGGTGAAAAATATTGCCACTATTAATTATAATCACCTTCTTATTTGGAATTATGGCAAATTTCAGAGAAGAAAATTGCAATAGACCTGGGGATAGTGATGGCAATAATCTTGGAGATTTAACAGAAATGTCTTCAAAGTTTAGCAATCAAACCCTGATAAGGCAACTTTCTACCTTTTTTTTTTTTTTGAAGAGTTGAAGGAAAAAGAAGCAACTCTGCATGAAAAACCACACCTGGGCAGAGCTGTGATGTGGGTTCAGTGCATCTTTAGTGACTTCTTACTTTTATCTATATACATTGTTCTTCAGGTTCAGCAACCAACCCCTCCTGAATCCTTATGTATTGTACTAGTTACCTACTATTGCATAAAAGTTTCTTCAAAACTTAGTGACCTGAAACAATGTTTATTGTGTCACCGTTTCTGTGGTCAGGAATATGGGCATAGCTGAGCTAGGACTTCTGACTCAGAGTTTTGCACAGATGGCAGTCCAGGTGTCAGCTTAATTTTTGGGTTCTCATCTGAAGATTCTACTAGAGAGGATTCCATTTCCAAGCTTGCTTTTGTGCTTGTTGGCAGAATTTATTTCTTGGGGACTGCTGCTGGACTCAGTGTTCAGTTCCTCACTAGCTGTTATCTAGAGGCCCTCAGTTCCCTGCCACCGTGGCCTCTCCATAAGGCAGCTCACAAATGGGAGTTTGCTTCATCGAAGTTAGAAAACAAAAGAAAGAGAAAGAGAGAGGTGAAAGCCACAGCCTTTCATAACCTAATTTTGGAGGTGACATCAATCACCTTTGCAGTGCTCTATTCATTAGAAACAAGTCACTAGATCCAACCCATACACAAAAGTAGGTGAATTTCCCAAGAGAATACATAGCAAAAGGCAGGGATCTTTGGGAGTCATTTCAGAAGTTTTCTACCAAAACCAGGACTAAGGCAAGATGAATGAGGTACTTAGGGTGCAAAATGGATGGAAACACTCATGTGAGAGTGAATCCCACATTGTCCCTCCCTAGACACCTCATTACTATGCTTCACTTTGGCACTGCAGTGTGCCATATGCCCCCAACTCCCTATGCTGACTTCTGATCACCTAGTAAGTGATCCCTGCCTACACACCCAGTCTGAGCCTATCTTTGCAGAAACCTGTTTCACACTGCACACTTACTTCTTGCCATAACTCTCTTGAAACTTAGTTGTTTTGTGTTCCAATCTTCCAATAGGTGTTAGGGAAAAATGATTTCAGATAAGCTGAAGACATTTAATAATTTATATCTAGTTCATATTTAATCTATACATGTAGATCACTATTTATCAAAATACAACCCATACATCAGACTCACTGAGGATACTTAAGGAAAATGCAAATTCTTGGGTCTCCCCATGGATCCAGTGCATCAGAATCTGAGAGCTAGAACTCAGGTGATATTTGCACTTACTAAACTGTGACAACATTTTGTATTTAAGGAGTTATTTCAAACTGAAAAGCTTCTGCTCAGCTAAAGAAAATATCAGCAAAATTCAAAGGGAACCAACTGTATTGGAAAACATCTTTGCCAATGATACCTCAGACAGGGGTCTGATATCCAAAATATATAGAGAACTTATACAACTCCATACCATGGGGACAGACAACTCAATTAAAAAATGGGTAAAGGACCTGAACAGACACTTCTCTGAGGAGGACATACAAAGGGCCCACAGGAATATGAAAGAATGTTCAACAGCACTAGTCATCAGAAAGATGCAAATTAAAACCACAATGAGATACCACCTCACACTTGTCAGAATGGCCATTATTAACAAATCAACAAACAACAAGTGCTAGCCAGGATGAAGAGAAAGGGGAACACTGGTGCATTGTTGGTGGGACTATAGACTGATGCAGCCACTATGGGAAACAGTATGGAGTTTCCTCAAAAAACTAGAAAGGAACTGACTTTTGATCCAGTGATTCCACTGCTAGGATTATACCCAAAGAACCCAGAAACACCAATTCAGAAGAATCTATGCACCCTTATATTCATAGCAGTGCTATTTACAATAGCCAAGTGCTGGAAACAACCTAAGTGCCCATCAGTGGATGAATGGATCAAAAAACTTTGGTACATTTACATAATGGAATACTACAAAGAAAAATGAGAGAAGAAACTCCTACCTTTTGAGACAACATGAATGGAACTGGAGAAAATTATGCTTAGTGAAATAAGCCAGTCAGTGAAAAGCAAATACTGTATGATCTCACCCAATACAGGAGACTAAGGAACAAAACAAACAAAGAAGCAAATAGAATCAGAGGCATGGAAATAAGGGACAAACCTGCCGGTGTGTGCGGAGGGGAGGGGAGGGGAGGGTGGAGGGGAAGAAAGAGGCAAAGAAGAGGAACAATTTATTCAAGGAACTAGCATGGATGACCTATGGACATGGACAACATGTGGGATTGATTGTGGAAAGAGGGGATGGGGATGGTGGGTCAGGGAAGAGCAGTGGGAGGAAAATGGAATAAATGTAATACAACAACAATAACATAAAATAAAATAAAAAGGAATTATTTTAATAGTTATGATGCTTTAACCCTAATAAAAACAAGTTTTGTTTGGCAACTTTGGCAAAAATTTAGGAGCAAAGACTGACAGATGAGAGGGGCTTTTAGTATAGAAGAAGTATCTCCTTAATAATGTTCAATAACCCACATAAATATACTGCTTATTATTCTTACTCAAAACTAGGCCAAATCAATGGTTGGTTATAATACTTGAATCTAAAATAATTTATTATTTTTAGACTTAGTATTACTAAATATGCATTACAATTCCACTAAAATGAACCCTGACTTAGGTTTTCCTCCCATTTCCTATTTTGTGATGAAAGTGATTATAACATATCCAAGAGTTTCTGCCATGTTTTCAATTAAAGTGAGTTGCTAATTGCATCAGGGCTTGTAGAGGAAACCATTACATTGGCCTCATTGACTCTGCTTTCCTTCTAAATTAATCTATTAGAGTCCATTGCCTGAAATATGATCAATACCTATTTAAGAAATCAATCCCTGTCTACCTCCAGAGAATTTACCATCCTTTCCTCCACATTAGGGCTCTCATACCACTCCAGTTACGCAGTGGTTCAGTCAGGTCAGCAGTAGAGGAAATTCCCACAGCTATTGGAAATCACAGATCAGTGTAGGGTCAAAGGCAATTACCCAACCATCATGGAGTCAAACACTTAGATGGCAGAGTATGGTGGGCATTCCAAAGCACCTCCTGGCTCATAATTGTGGCAGAGCAGAGAGGAAATGAGTACCTCTTTATAAACAGAAAGTTCTAGAGAAAGAAATTTCCTACTTTAAAAATAAGGTAATGAGTCTAGAAGAATGATCAAAATGACTTATTTTTGAAGCCCAGATAAGAAAAATATCATGTCATTATAAATGTTACTTATTTAAATGCAATAAGCTATTGCAGTATGTGTTATATTGTATATTTATGTAAATAGGAAAGATCAGGAGGTGAAGTCCCATAAGTTAGCAGGTCTGCTGAAGCATATCTAGGTGGAGAGAATTAGTTTGGGGAGGAGCAGGAGACTGCTCATGAGTCAGAATGTATATAAAAGGCAGGTGTAAGTAAATGTGTCTATTTTCTAATGGAAGGGTTGGAGAGCTGAAAAAGCTGAGAATTATGTCAAATGCATTGTGACCAGGATCATGAAAATGTTAGTAAAGATATGCATGAAGTCAGAGAAGGAGTTCAGATCAGAAGAATAAAAGTGAAATCTGTGTCAGTTAAGTGATCTTCAATTTAGGGGAGATAAACTCAAGTGTTAAGATTCAAGCTGTCAGATTCTCTTTTACAAAAAAAAAAAAAAAAGAACCAGAAATGTATTCTGATTCTGTTTCCAGTTCTAATGTGTGTGGGTGTTTTCCTTACACCAACCAATTCTTGGACATCAGCAAAATCACCTGGATTCTGACATATCTGCTCAGAGTTAGCATCAGATTCCACAGATTAAGGGCTAAATCCTACAAGCCCTGTCTCCACTTCAGATGCCAACTGCAAGCCTAGGTTGCTATCTGTGTTTATGGCTGACTGGCTATAAATTGAAGGTTCCTATGATCTCATTTCTGGGCTCTATTAATTTCTTAGAGCAGTTCACAGACCTTGGCAAAATTTACCAGATTATGTGTTTATTATAAAAGAATATATCCAAGAATAGATGGAAGAGACACATAGGGCAAGATATATGGGAAGGGGCTTGGAGCATCCATGTCCTGTTCAGATGTGCCACTGTCCCCATACTTACATGTGTTCACCAACCTAAACTGGAAGTTCTCCAAACTTTGTCTTTTTGGGTTTTTATGAAGACCACATTAAGTAGGTATGATTGATTAAATCATTGGTCATTGATTATTAAAAGCAATATTCAGCCCCTCTTCTCTACTACTGGAAGGTAAAGAAGGGGTGGGAAGGGGGGGGTGGAAACTCTCAGTTCCAGTGCTCTAATCTCATAAAATTACAAATTTAAAATAATATGTAAGGTTTTAAAAATTATTTACTAATATCTTGGTTGGCTCCACTGGCCTCTTATGTGCTTTCCAAAAATAATCTCATTAACACAGGCAAAGTCCCTTTATTGCTTTCATCATGGGAAATTCTAAGAGTTTTAGGTACTCTGTGATGGAAACAGGACTCAGCCCAGATATGTATATTTCTTGTTATAAATCACAATACCACAGGCATATACACACTCAACTCCACTTTAGAATTTAGCTTGATTTTTTAAAAGTATATTTTACTGATTATGCAGTTATAGTCATCCCAATTTTTCCCCTTTTGCCCTGCTCTGCCTGGTACCTTCCTTCCCTCCAGCAATCTCTCCCTTTCTTAGTTCATGTCCATGAGTCACACATATAAGTTCTTTGGCTTCTCCATTTACATTTCTGTTCTCAACATCTCCTTATTTATTCTGTACCTACTAGCTATATTTCCTGATCCCTGCACCTTTCCCCCACTCTCTCCCTTCCCCCTCCCCACTGATAAACCTCCCTATGATCTCCATATCTATGATTCTGTTCCTGTTTTAGTTGTTTGTTTAGTTTGTTTTTATTTTTTTTAATAAATTTTAAAAATTAATTTTTTTTAAAGAGAGGGGAAGGAAGCTAGAAAGAAGGAAAGAAACATTAATGTGTGGTTGCCTTTTGTGCCACCCCCAACTGGGAGCCTGGCCCACAATCCAGGCACATATCCTGACTGGGAATCAAACCAGTGACACTCAATCCACTGAGCCATACCAGCCAGGGCTATTGCTGTTTTTTAAGATTCATTTGTTGATAGTTGTGAGTTTGTTGTCATTTTATTGTCCATAGTTTTGATTATCTTTTTTAAAAATGTGTCCCTTTAACATTTCATAGAACAAGGGCTTAGTGATCATGAACTCCTTTAGCTTTACCTTGTTTCAGGAGTACTTTATCTGCCCTTCTATTCTAATAATAGTTTTGCTGGATAGAGTAACTTGGTTGTAGGTCCTTGCTTTTCATTACTCTGAATATTTCTTGCCAGTCCCTTCTTGTCTGTAAATTTTCTTTTGAGAAATCAGATGACAATCTTATGGGAACTTCTTTGTAGGTAACTTTTGTTTTTAAGATTCTCTCATCTTTAACCTTTAGCATTTTAATTATGATGTGTGTTGGTGTGGTCCTCTTTGGGTCTAGCTTGTTTGGGACTCTCTGTGTTTCCTGGACTTGTATGTCTATTTCCTTTGCCAAATTAGGGAAGTTTTCCTTCATTATTTTTTCAAATAAGTTTTCATTTTCTTGCTCTTCCTTTTCTCCTTCTGGTACCCCTATGATTCAGATGTTGGTATGCTTAAAGTTGTCCCAAAAGTTCCCAAGACTCTCCTCATTTTTTTCAATTCTTATTTCTTCATTCTGCACTGGTTGACTATTTATTTCTTCCTTATGTCCCAAATCATTCCTCACCATTGGTTTTGTGAGGATTTTTCTTCATTTTATTTAGTATAACCTTCACTTCTCCCCTTATTCAATTGTTTTCTGTTTGCCATACTCAATCATTTCTGTGAGCATTGTTATCACCAGTGTTTTGAACTCTGTATCTGTTAGGTTGGCTGTCCCCCCATCACCTAGTTCTTCTTTGAAGCCTTGATCTGCTCCCTCTTTTGGGCCATACTTCTCTATCTCTTTAACTTGACAGCTTCCTAGTTTGCTTCTGTGTATTAGGAAAGCTATTGCACCTGTTACATTATAAGGGACCAAGCCTTAGAGATTTGTCAGTGCTGGGTGATCTATTTCACCACCTTGTGGTACTGTATGTTGGAGAGAGGTCAGAGAGGGAACAGTACTGCTTACTTGGTACTCACCATTTTTATAGTCATTTCAGCCCACCTGCTTCCCTATGAGACTGATACTCCTCTAGCTGTTTTCTTGGTGACGGTTCCCAGAATGTGTGGGTTTGCATATGCTCTAGAACTTTAGTGGGCCTCTGAATGGACTCTCCTAAGAGACCATCAGTTTATCCCATCACCCCAACACCCACTAGTTTTCATAGACAGAACAATGAGACTTTCTTTTCCTGGTACTGGAACCATGAACTCTGTGGCCTAGCCTGGGACTGGGATTGCTTCCCAGGTGTCCCTTCTGGCTTTTATAATGTATGGCTGCCATTTCCACTGGATGAAGCTACTGCCTTGCTACCACCATACTACTGCCCCTCCACCTCAGCTTCCATCTGTGTTCCTCCTAACTGCGTAGGTGAGTATTACTTCTTTATAGCTTTGTTTGTTGGACTCCTGAGCAGTTTGATTTTTTGGCAGTTCTGGCTGTTTCTTTCTTTCTTTTAGAATTTATTTACTATTTTTAGAGAGAGGGGAAGAGAGAGAGGCAGAGAAGTAGAGAAATATCAATGTATGGTTGCCTTCACCTGCCTCCAGCCGTGGACCTGGCTGGAGACCTGGCCTGCAACCTGGTTATGTGCCCTCATTGGGGAATCGAACCAGCAACCCCTGGGTTTGCAGTGTTTTTTGTTTTGAGGTAGATGTAATCCTTTTCATGGTTGTGAAAGGAATTAAACTATGTCTACCTATGCCTTCTTTTGGCTATAAGTCTCAAATATAGCTGAATTATTAAGATAACCTATGTAAAGCAAATGACCCTCAGAAGAGCTGATTTGGGGGGGACTTTAAAATATTGTCTGATTTCAGGCAAGTTAGTTTGAGGTCTATGTATTTCACAGGCATGGGTATGAAGAAAAAGGTCAGCTCTGGATGTAGTGAAGAGGTGAGGGTAGGGGAGAATCTCAAGGAAGGAGAGAAGGGCAAGAATAGTACAAGGGATAGAACACAAGGGTGTGCAGCATGGAGGCCAAGAAGAGAGTGGCATGCTAGAAAAGGGATCATTCAGGCAGATAGGAGAGCCAGCCTCACACAGGTCAACAAAGAGAGAAGTTGGGGGGAAAAAAGGGCTAATGCCTGATAGAGGAAAATGAAGACTAAGATATGACCATTGGGGTTGCCAGTTAAAAGCCTGTTGGTAGCAAAGCAGTGTTATTCAGGTGTGTGAGGGCGATAGCTAGACTGTCAGGGGTGAAAGGCTGTTACAAGAGTTCAGGAAGTCACAGAATTACTCCAAAGTTTTGAGCAATGTCAAAAATGCTTGGTCAGCATTCATTCATATTTATGTTTTTTTTGTTTTTTTTTTTTTTCATTCTGCTCAACCTTCCTAGAAATTCCTTTTTGAATCTCACTTTCTCCATTCACTTATATAGAGCATTTCCCTTCCACCATAATGGAAGACATTTTCAGAAGCTGATACCAGCTGAATGTAGTAGTGCAGTCTCAAGATGAAATTCTATCAGGCAGAGCATATTGTTATTGTAATATATTTTATTACTCTATTAGTATATGTAATAAAATATATACTTATGAACAATTACTACTACAAATTGATATATCCAATCCATTGATGTAGAAATTTGGAGAAATAGAGTAATTTTCAATAAAGTGAGATGAGTAAAGGTGAAATTCAAGATTCTATGGCATGTGTGAAATGAAATGATCCATTTAAAGACTGGATATAACTGAGCCAGCATAGATGCACTTCCACTTAAGACAAACCATTACATTTATAACTGTTAAGAATACATTAAAGCTAGAGAATTAAAGTTATATAAAAATCTCTTAGCAAAATGTCAACTGTTTCACCCACAAAGAACAGCAGAAGGCTTTAAAGAAAGTCTCTTCTTTTTTTTTTTTTTCCGCTAATGGTTTAAAATCCACACTACTTTTAATAAATGTAAGGGATAATTATAATCAGCACTTTAACTGAAATAAAAATGAATGATTTACAATGCAGGCTTTATAAAGCATCTAATTCCTATAGAAATTATCAAAGCCAACAAAGATATGGAAGAGGGAGGGAGACAATAAAAGCTGTTGCAGAATAGAGATACAGGGAAAATTTTATATGGAGAAAAAGATAAATCAATTAAGGCAGGAACCATGCTGTTTATTATGATAAATCATATTAACAGAATTCTTCTAGACAAGATATTCAATTGAAGAAAGGGGAGGAAATAAATAAATTGAGGTTATAGTTGAGTACCTTTGCTTTTGGATGCATGAAGATGAGGCTCCACATTCATGGCTCTGTCTGTTCCACTATCACAAATGCTTTGGCAGAATATAGAGCATACAGCACTGTTTATAAGTATGCTCACAGCAGGTTCCAGAGAAAAAAATATTACCAAAGAGGAGGGAAGGGTGGAAATCAGAGTTTTGCTCAGAATGAGGTTCTAATTATTCTCAATAACAGCAAAAAGATTCGGTTTCATAAACCAGTCAAACTAGTTTCTTATTTTTTCTTTTAGCTCAATCACCAGACATTTTTTGAGAGCTGGTGAGGTGGCAGGTCCAGTGAAAAGTGCTAAAGATTTTGTATGGAGTGAAATGCCTCTGCTTGGATTGTCTTTGCTATTTACCTTATGGTCTTATGGCCATGCTGCCTAACCATGGTGACCAAGCCCAAGGTGACCTTCTCCACAGGTGGTGAGGAATTGTGACTCACTTTTTTGTGAGTTCTCAGTGAGGTCATTTTCCAGAGCCCTTCCACCTGTACAGGACTGAGTCCAGTGGGAGAACAAAATGAAGAGTCCTAATAAGCCCACCTTCAAATCCTTCTTTTTCCATAATGCAGGTTATTGTGGCTGTAGAAACATGACAAAGAACAGAAGAAAGCTTTCTTTAAATTATATTTTATTTATTTTGCTACTACAGTAGTCCCAATTTTCCCCCCTTTGCCCCCCTCCACCCAGTACCCTGTTTTCTCCAGCAACGCCCCCCTTAGTTCATGTCCATCTGTCATGCATATAAGTTCTTTGGCCTCTCTATTTCCTTTGTTCTTCTTAACCACCCCCTGTCTATTCTGTAATTACCAATGTGTACTTTTTTTTCTCTTTCACATTCAGACAATTCACCATTTAATTATTACCTTCTGTCAGCTTCTCAAATCATATTAATACAAAGTTTTCTTTTCATTATTCCAAAATGCCTACATTAATCCATTTGTTTAAAGAATTACTCTTTTAAGTAACACCATTTCTGTGATATATTTCTCAAAAATAGCATTCCAGAGTAAAATAAGCATTAAAGAAGAAAAAATCTGCTTAATTTTGTTATAATATATCTACAATACTATTATTTAACATGTAATAATTATATAAGCTATTGGGACATTTTAATTTTTTTGTATTAACTCTTCAAACTCCAGTATATACTTTAAATATGTGTAAAAATATGTATGGGTGTAAAGAAGGCATTTTTAAAACCAGAACTAAGTATCATATGATCTTGCAAAAATAACCTGGTTAGAAGTTTCAGTTCTACATTTCCCCCAATGTTTGTTTTTAGTTAAGGTACTTAGTGCAATTGTTGTGAACATGGTTATGGAGTCTGATCATCTAGGTTGAATTCTGAATACAACACTTAGAAGCTCTGTGACTGCATGAAAAGGACTCCAGCTCTGTGCCTCAGTTTCTTCATCTATAAAATGATGGAAATAATGGTTTTTACTTATGTAGAACTTTGGGAGGATTAGCACACAATGCTTAATATTATATGCATATATGATGTTAGCTAACTAACTTGGTTTTAAAAGTATAATAATTGTGGTAACAGAAATAATACTTAATATTTTTAGTGTTTTACTACTGACTTATCATTTTTATATGTATCACACTTAAAGGTAAGTTTGGGCAAATGATTTTGTTGAAGAAAATTTTCCAGAAAAACTTTGTAATGATTCTCAGTACATAAACTCTCATCATCTTCTCTTTTTAATGCTATTTTGAAAAATACATGACAAAAGAAAAACAATATAAGTGATTGGATAAAGGGTGAGGGGAGCTTCAAACTGGAAACAAATCAAATGTCTATCAGTAATAAAATGGATAAATGATTGTTTTATTCAGCCAGTAGAATATTACACAACAACAAAAATGGATGAGATATAGCATACAACATAACACTGAGTGAAAGAAATCAGACAATTTCTTTGATCTTATTTATAGAAAGTTTAAAATATCAGTATTTAGGGATGATAATGACTACCATAAAAGTAAGGACTATAGCTATCATGGGATGAAGGACCTAGTGACAGGAAGGGACATGTGGATGTATGGGGGATGTTAATGAAATTCTGTCAATATCTTCTTTGTGTGGTGGTGACTTAAGTGTTTGCTCATAACACTTTGTAATACCACATATTTATGTTTTGAGCATTTTTATTCCTGTGTATTATAGTTTATAAAAGACTTTAAAATAATCCTAGATACAAGTCTAGAATTTTTAATAAATGGAAATTAAAATTTCATGAAGAAAGATAGTAGGAACCTAAGCTAGATGTAAATGGAGTAAATAAATCCTTTTATTACACCCAGATGCCCCAACATTTACATCATTTTCTGTATATACTCCTCCAATTCATTTATTTCCCTTCACCAGCTCAAATCCCAGAATTTACCAATAATAAAAAGTGAAGGATAATTACAAACACAGCTCACTGAAGCATATAAGGATATTCTCAGGGTGCATAGGGAATCTAAGATGTAAAGAGTAAAACCTAGATAATAAAGATGACAAAAACATACTCTAGAGAGATGCTCTTTTTTGAGAAGAAAATTGACAAAACATATGTCCTAATTCAGATAACTGCTTCTCTTCTATTTCAGACTCTAAGTTTACTTAGCTCAACTTTCTTTTTTCAGTGA
The DNA here is from genome assembly GCA_004026585.1 of Noctilio leporinus. Lineage (NCBI taxonomy): Eukaryota > Metazoa > Chordata > Mammalia > Chiroptera > Noctilionidae > Noctilio > Noctilio leporinus. The sequence continues at coordinate 18,911 of PVIW01007821.1, read as the reverse complement.
CAGTAAAAGTCCTGGATAATAGTGGTTCAATAACATTTCATTCCCATGCTCCAAATAATGGCTCATAGCAACAGTATCCTGCTGATCTATTTGTAACATTTTGAAAAAGAAATGCATTTTCTGGCTCAAACCTAGCGACCTTAAATATACCTTCACTATATTGTTAACCTGCTTCAGAGAAATCTCTTAAATGTAGACATATAAAGAATGAACTTTAATAAAATCCATAAAATAAGAGAAGAAAAATTGTCTTTTTAAAAACAACAGTATGTAAGGCTATTACTTACTTGATGTTGCCTGCCCTAGGAACCAGAATGTCCACTCAGATCTCTCTGCATAGCTTTTGGAGTTATTGACTTGGGAACTTTATGAATCTGACAGATGAGTCGAGAATGACTGAACCAAATAAAACTGCTCTTAGTACAACTTTGCTTCAGTGTAACCATTTTTAGAGCCAAAGAACAACCCATGAAAGTTTTTTTAGTTTTTTATGAGGATGTTTTTGGAGAAGTTGCTCACAGGAAAGTCAAATTTAGTACAAATACCAATTGGCTTCTCCTAAATAGTTTATCTCATAAACTCTCTGACTCAACTAAGTACCTCATTCTTTATGTTGGTTATACAGAATTTCAGTGCAAAATTTGAAGTTGAGTGTTAATATAGGCAGATTTTATTTTGATTTCATATCTCATACCCATATTTTGAATTTCCCCTCACTTTTGTATTTCCTTATTCTGGTCTTTTAAGTTGTGTTTTCCAGAATGTAACAGGTTTTAAATAGCTACCTTTCAAAACTAAAGCATCTTAATTGATTAGATATACAGTTCTAGTCCTGATTCTCTCCCAAGCAACAGAAATAAACATCTATCTGCTTTGTAGATTCCAACTTGGATTTTTCAAAGGCATGTCAAATGCATATCAAATTCCCAAAACATTATCTTCTGTATTTTCTACTCTGTCTTGACAAGAGCCACAAAACCCTTGGTTCCCCAAGGCAGAATCCTGGCTGTCATACTGAATTTTCTCTCCTTCCTACACAATTTGCTTCCAATAAATCAACACCACCTCATAAATCCAATAAGTCATCTTTACTCATAAAACTCTCAAGTTCATTTCTTTCTATTTTCACCACTGGTAACTAACTTTAGGCTCTTCTCCCTCACCTAAACATATGATAATCCTCACTGGCTTCCCTGATCTAGCCCCCTCTCATCAGTGGCACACACTTTAGCAGGAGGAATCTCTCAAACGTTCAAACTTGATAACGTCATTGTATAGTTCATTTTTTTTCTCAATGGTTCCCCACTACCTACAAAACAAAACAAAATTCTTTAGAATGACTTATGATTGAACTTTCATAATCTAACTTCTAAGCATTCATCTTTCTGCTTCTTGCATAATTGTAGTGGTCCAAACATGCCAAACTCTCATTTTCTGTTTTTATGCACATAGTGTTTCCTCCCCTTAAGTTCCATTCCCTCTTTGGTGAACCAGGGACCTTCTATTATATTCATCCTCAGGCCACAGAATATGCCTTGCTTTTGGAAGTCCCTGGCCCCAAGGTAAATTTTGGCATGCCTTCCCTCGTATTTTTATAGAATCTGACCCATACATCTCATATAAATATTAACATGGTGCTTTGAAATTTCTGCCTTGTATATCTTTCTTTTTTAATTTAATTTTATTGTTGTTGTATTATATCCATCCTCTTTTTCCTCCCCTCTGTCCCCCTCCCCACCCATCCATTCCCCCACAAAGTCAATCCCACCTGTTGTCCATGTCCATGGTTCCTTTATATTAGGTTCTTGTCTAAACTGCTCCCCTTCCTTGCCTCTTCCTCCCCTCTTTCCCCAACCCCCTTTCCCCTGACCACTGAAAGCCTATTCACTGTATTCATATATCTGGTTCTGTTTTGTTTGTTGTTAGTTTTGTTCATTATTGTCCTGTAATAGGTGAGATCATAGGTATTTGTCCTTCACTGACTGACTTATTTTACTAAGCATAATACTCTCCAGTTCCCTCCATGTTGTTGCAAAGGTTAGGAGTTCCTTCTTTCTTTCTGCTGTGTAGTATTCCACTGTGTAAATGTACCAAAGTTTTTTGATCCAATCATCCACTGATGGGCACTTAGGCTGTTTCCAGCACTTGGCTATTGTAAATAGTGCTGCTATGAACATAGGGGTACATAGGTTTTTATGAATTGGTGTTTCAGGATTCTTTGGGTATAGTCCAAGTAGTGGAATCACTGGATCAAAAGGCAGTTCCACTTTTCGTTTTTTGAGGAAACTCCAATATATATCTTTCTTATATTAACTTCCCTATATTCCAGACACTGTGTCTCACATTCCTTTGTATTATTGATCTTAATGTGGAACATATAGCAATTAAGTACGTTGATTAGTGAATGGTAGATAGAATTGTTATGCTTGAGGAGGTCATATTTTTGATTCAGAGAACTGTACCTTTAAAACATTAGACTAGAGCAGGGTCAACAAACAGATAATAAGTCAAATCAGGTGCACAGGCTGTTTTTAAAAATAACATTATGGAATCCTAGAGGTCTCCTAACACAGAGGGTCATACCACAAAGATAGGATGTCAAAGCAGATCATTTTAAGAAGCAGAAACAAACAAGAAGAGTCACCTAAAATGGGGGAAGACCAAGAAACAACCCTCCCCCCATGAAAAGGAAAGTAGGAATCCCCCAGAAAGAGTGATAAATGAAATAGAGGCAGGCAAACTATCAGACATGGAATTCAAAATAATGATGATATAGAAATTCAATGAGCCCAGTGAACTCAAAGAAAACTACAAACTACTCCAGAGAAATTATGAATAAATCCAGAGAAGCTACAAGAAACTTACTGAGAAAATATACCAGTATTAAAAAGGACATAGAAACTGTCTATGTGATCCAGGAGGAAATGAAGAATACAATTTATGAATTGAAGAATGCAGTAGAAGAAATCAACAGTGGGCCAGAGAAAGCAGAGGATCAGATCAGCAAACTGGAAGACAATGTAGAAAACTATTCCAAGGCAGTGCAACAAAATGGAAAAAGACTCAAAAAGAATGAAGATGTTTTAAGAGAGCTGCAGGACAACATGAAATGAAATAATATCTGTATCATAGGGATACCAGAAGGAGAAGAGAAACAAGGAATGGAAAACCTGTTCAAAAAAGTAATGATAGAAAAGTTTCATAACTTGATAAGAGAAAAAGTCATGCAAGTTCAGAATGCACAGATGCTCCCAATGAAGATGAACCCAACCAGGCTCTCTCCAAGACACATCATAATTAAATTGGCATATTTCAAAAACAAATAGAAAAGCCTAAAAGCAGCAAGAGAGAAACAGCTAATAACATACAAGGAGGCTCTGATAAGGTTATCAGCTGATTTTTCAACAGAAATACTATAAGCCAGGAAGGAATGGCAAAATATCTTCTAGATAATGAAAAACAAAGGCCTATAAGCAAGATTGCTCTACCCAGCAAGGCTCTTATTCAAAATGGAAGGTGAAATAAGGAGTCTCCCAAACAAAAGAAGGCTAAAAGAATACATCTTCACCAAACCAGCTTTGCAAGAGATGCCAAAGGGTCTGCTTTCAGAAGATGAAGAAATAGAAAAAGAGAGGAACACAGGTACATAGGGGAAAAATGACAATGAACAAGTACATATCAATAATAGCCTTAAATATAAATGAATTAAATGCACCAATCAAGAGGCATAAGGTAGATGAATGGATAAGAAAACATGACCCACATATATGCTGTCTACAAGAGACCCACCTCAAAACAAAAGATCAACACAGACTGAAAGTGAAGGTAAGAAAAAATTATTTCAAACAAATGGACATGAAAAAATGCTGGGGTAGTAATACTCGTATCAGACAAAATAGATTTCACAACAAGGGCCATAAAAAGAGACAAAGGTCCTGTCTGATGGCTCAGTGGATAGGCACTGGCCTGCAAACCCAAAGGTCACTGGTTTGATTCCCAGCCAGGGCACATAACCAGGTTCAAGCCTGATTTCCAGCCAGGTCCTTAGCTGGAGGCAGGTAAAAGGCAACTATACACTGATGTTTCTCTTCATTTCTTCCTCTTTCTCTGCTCTGTTATTTAAAGGTAATGAATAAAATCTTTTAAAAACAGAGAGAGACAAAGAAGGACATTTCATAATACTTAAGGGAACAATCCATCAAGAAGATATAACCTTTGTAAACAAATATGTACCCAACATAGGAGCACCCAAATATATAAGGGAACTCTTGGAGGGCTTCAAGAAGGATATAGACAGCACTACACTAATGGTAGGGAATTTTAATACCCCATTATCAACAATGGACAAATCTTCCAAGCAAGGAAACACTAATAATATTGTAGCACTGAATAATCTCTAGATAAAATGGACTTAATTTATATACACAGAACTTTTCACCCCAAAGAAACAAAATAAACATACTTTACAATTGCACATGGAACATTGCCAAAGATACACAACATGGTAGGACACAAAATAAGCCTCAACAAATTAAAAAAAAAAAACAACAACAAAAAACTGAAATCATATCAAGCATCTTCTCAGATCATAATGGCTTGAAACTGGAAACCAACCTAAGGAAAAAAACCCAAAATATTCTAGCTTACTGAATAACATGCTATTAAATAATGAATGTGTTAACAATGAGATCAAATAAGAAATTAAAAAGTTTCTAGAAACAAATGAAGATGAACACCTAATAGCTCAAAACCTATGGGATACAGTGAAGGCAGTCCTGGGAAGAAAGTTCATAGCAATACAAGCCTACCTAAAAAAAGGACAGAAGAATGTCAAATAAACAAACTAACCCTACAGCTACAAGAACTAGAGGAAAAACAACAAAGCCCAAAGTGAACAGAAGGAAGAAAACAATCAAGAGTAGAACAGAATTAAATGATATAGAGACTAAAAGAACAATTCAAAGGATTCATAAATCCAGGAGCTGTTTCTTTGAAAAGAGAAACAAAATCAACAAGTCTTTAACCAGACTCACCAAGAAAAAAAGAGAAAGGACCCAAATAAATAAAATCAGAAACAAAAGAGAGCTCACAACCGATAACCACAGAAAAACAAAGGATTGTAAGAAATTACTGTGAACAACTATATGACAAGAAATTTGACAAGCTGAGTGAAATGGACAAATTTCTGGAAATGTATAATCATTCAAAGCTGAACCAAGAAGAAGCAGAAACCCTGAATAGACCAATAACAACTAGGGAAATTGAATCAATAATAAAAAAATTCCTGGGACCCAAAAGCCCTAGAATGGATGGCTACACAGGTGAATTTTACCAAACATTTAGGGAAGAACTCACCTCTATCTTTCTCAACCTATTCCAAAAAGTCCAAAAAGAAGGAAGACTCCAAAACTCTTTCTATGAAGCCAGTATTCTTCTGAACTCCAAACCAGGTCGAGACCCAATGAGCAAAGAAAACAATAGGCCAGTATTACTAAACATAAATGCTAAAATTCTCATCAAAACAGTGACAAACTAGATCTAGCAATACCTTGAAAAGACCATACACCATGATCAGCTAGGATTCACATCAGTGATGCTAGGATAGTATAATATTAACAAATCAATAAATGTAATACACCATATAAACAAAATGAAAGACAAAAACCATAGGATCATCTAAATAGATGCTGAAAAGGCATTTGATAAAGCACAGCATCCATTTATGATAAGAACACTCAGAAACATGGAATAGAGGGAGCATACTGCAACATAATAAACGCCATATACAAGAAACCAGCAGTCAACATCATACTCAATGGGCAAACACTAAAAGTTTTCCTCCTAAGATCAGGAACAAGACAAGGATATCCACTCTCCCCACTTCTATTCAACATAGTTTTGAAAGTTTGGGCCATATCTTTCAGGAAAGAAAAAGGAATCAAAGACATACAAGGAGAAAATAAAACTATCATTATTTGCAAATGACATGATAGTGTACACAGGAAATCCTACAGATGCCATCAAAAAGCTATTACCTAATAAGTGAATTTGGCAAAATAGCCGGATACAAAGTCAATATCCAGATATCAAAGGCATTTTTGTACACCAAAAAAAAAAAAAGAAAAAGAAAAAGAAAAAGAAAAAGAAAAGAAAAGAAAAGAAAAAGAAAAACATCAGATATAGAAACTAGGAAAAAATCCATTTACTATAGAAACAAGAAAAATAAAGTACTTAGGAATAAACTTAGCCAAGGAAGTAAAAGGTCTGTACTCAGAAAACTACAGAACACTGAAGAAAGAAATTAAGGAAAATACAAATAAATGGAAGCATATACCATGTTCATGGATGGGCAGAATTAACATCATTAAAATTTCCATACAACCAAAAGCAATTTATATATTCAATGCTATCCCTATTGAAATACCAATGATATATTTCACAGATCTAGAAAAAATACTTCAAAATGTATATGGAGCCAAAACCAACTATGAATAGTCACAGTGGTCTTGAGAAAGAACAAAGTAGGAAGAATCACACTACTAGATGTAAAACTATATTACAGGGCCACTGTAATCAAAGTCTGATGCTGACATAAGAATAGACATATAGATCAATGCAACAAAATAGAAAGCCTAGAAATAAATCCAGGACTCTATGGTCAGTTAATATTTGACAATGGGGAAAGGAGCATAAAATGGAATGAAAATAACCTTCTCAAGAAATGGTGTTGGGAGAACTGAACAGGACATACCAAAAAATAAAGCTAGACCACCAACTTACACTCACATCAGAATAAACTCAAGATGGATGAAGGACTTAAACATATGCCATCCCACCATAAATGTCCTAGAGGAAAACATAAGCAGTAAAATTGTAGATATCCCATGCAGCAATACAAGGTCTATCCCAAGAGTATCAGCTACACAAATTGTTTTCATTATGTTGACATTGGCTTGATACTTTTGGAACAGATCTCATACTGTCACTGCTAGTTATCCCAGGGCAAGGGAAATTAAAAAAACAACAACAACAAAGAAATGGGACTACATCAAACTAAAATTTTCTGCTCAGCTAAAAAATCAGCAAAATGAAATGGGAACTAATTATATGGGAAAAATATTTGCCAATGATACCTCAGACAAGGGTCTGATCTCCAAAAAATATAAAGAACTTATACGAACCAACACCAGGAAGACAAACAATCTGCTTTAAAAAATGGGCAAAAGACCTTGGAAAAGACACTTTTCCAAGGAGGACATACAAAGGGCCCATAGGCATATGAAAGAATGCTCAACAGCAGTAGCCATCAGAGAGATGAAAATGAAAATCACAAGGAGATACCACCTCACACCTGTCAGAATGGCCATCATTAACAAATGAACAAACAACAAGAGCTGGTAAGGATGTGAAGAAAAGGGAACCCTCATGCATTTTTGGTGGGAATGCAGACTGGTGCAGCCACTGTGGCAAACAGTATGGAATTTCCTCAAAAAACTAAAAATGTAACTAGCTTTTGACTCAGTGATTCCACTACTAGTATTCTACTCAAAGAATCCTGAAACACCATTTCAGGAAAACCTATGTACCCTTATGTTCATGGCAGTGCTATTTACAATAGCCAAGTGCTAGAAACAGCCTAGGTGTCCATCAGTGGATGAATGGATCAAAAAACTTGGTACATTTATACAATGGAATATTACACAGCAGAAAGGAAAAAGGACCTACATTTTGCAATAGCATAAATGGAACTGGAGAGTATAATGTTAGTGAAAGAAGCCAGGCAGTGAAAAAATACTATATGATCTCACCTAATACAGGAAACTAATGAACAAAACAAAGAAACAAAATAGAACGGGTGGCATGGAAACAAGGAACAGGTTGACACTGAGCAGAGGGGAGGGGGAAGGGGGAGAAAGTAGTAAAGAATGGAAGGAAAGAATTTAGTCAAGGAAGTAGTTTGAATGATCCATGAACATAGACAACATGTGGGCATTGACGGTGGGAGAAGGGATGGAATTGGTGGGGTGGGGAGAGCAATAGAGGAAAAATGTGACAAATGTGATACAAAGATAATAAATAAATTTTTTAAATCCCCCCAAATGATAAAAATAACATTTTATTGAGGAACAACCACACCTATTTGCTCACACATGATTTAGGTTGCTTTCTGTTCCAACAACAAAGTTGACTAAATTCAGCAGACTGTATAGTTCACAAAGGCTACAATATTACAATCTGTCTGTTTATAGAAAATGTTTGTTGACACAGATTTATGGGCCAGACTCATGGACTTTTAAAGTGTATCCTGCTGTAATATAATACAATGTCAAGCACATCCAATATACAGTACATATTAGCCTCTACACTTTCTTTTGCTTTTCTCTTTCTTCCCTCAAAAATCAACACACTTAACTTCTGCATTCTGAACTCAGATTAGCCTACTCAAGTTTACTTATTTGGGATATTTCTGAATATTTAACTATGCTATCTAACTATGTGGTCAGAGACTATTTGTCACTCATTTCATGGTCTTCCCTTCTTTCTTTCAGTAATATACTTCCCTGAGTTGTGGCTAACATGGACTGCTCACTTGGAAGTCCATGGGTGAGCTGCCAGCCTCCCTTGCAGCTATGTATGACTACTTCACAATGAGCTGGAAAATGGACTGTAAAAAGAGTAATGTGCACAGTTCAAAGTCTCTGCTTTTTCTGCTCTTAAAACTCAGTGCTCTCACTCTGTCTTTGCCTTCCTCCATTGGGTTGGAACAGAGATGTAAAGAATAATCAACTATGATCATACAGACAAGGACAATCCCGTGGGAGCAACAAGATAAAAGGAAAGTATACCCCTGTTCAACTTCATAGAGCATACCCAGACATTTTTGTAAGAGAAATAAATTTTCCAACTTTTTTTTTATGCCACTGTTCTTTTAGTCACTGTTAAAGCAATTGATCTTATTTTACCCAGCTTCTCTTTTATTTTTTCTTTATTAGTCAGCTTAGATTTCTTCTCCCAGAATCTGGCCTCCACTCATCTCTACTCACTTTCACATCTATAAAACTTCAACTTTTCTTAAAACCCTGTCTTCCCACTCCCTCCCCACTTCTTTCTATTTTGTTTCTTCTTCTTTTCCACAAAAGAAAATTTAAAAAACTTTAGCCATTCTGATGAATTCCTTCTTCTCCTTTTTCTGTTTTACTTTCTTCATTGTCTCAACAAGGAACTAAGCTGGTGAGTACACAACACTTATAGAATGGAAGAAGAGGAGAAGCAGAGTTAAAAAAATAGTTTTCTTTTGTGGTAAAGTGGAGAAGGGAATAAATACTCACAGCTATTAATTTTTGGCAGTTTCACAATGGCAGAAGTTGAGAATTTCAAATATGAGAAACCTAATATAAAGGCGCTATTACATCACTGTGAAGGTTACTTAACATTGAGAAAGTGGTGTACTAAGGAAAGTATTCAGGACTTAGCGGAAAGATTAAACTGGATGGTTTTGACTGGAGTCCAGGAGATCAATTAGAGGTAAAAAAGTCCCAGGCTAGGGTCATACAATGGAAATAGAAAACAGGGTAGCATAGCCACCAGATATTTAAAGGAAAACAATACAGTTTTATTAGCAGTTTGTATATAGAAATTCCATCATTGTCTTCTTTTTCAACAAGAATTTTTTTTCAATATTTAGTGTGAGAATATAAAAAAGGAAATAGAAATAAGTGAATATATTTCCAGAGCACAGAACAGTAAAAATATATGGAAATGAAATAAAAAGTATGCATATAAGTGAATCTGGATGAGATGTCATGTCTTACATAAAATGGTTAACACACTTCCTAAAAGGCTAATGAATCTAATTCTGTTTAAGCATAAATAGCTTCAGATTTGGGGCACCTTAAGGAACAAGTTACACATGCTTTAGTTACTCTGTACAATCCCCTCCAAGTTCTGCATAACACCCAGCTCTCAAAGATTAGTAATTAATATAATAAAATAAAAGCCTTTTATCATCTAACCAGTGTTATGCAAATTATTTTTTTTTAAAGATTTTATTTATTATTTTTAGATAGAGGGGATGGGAGAGAGGCAGAGAGGGAGAAAGTCATCCATGTATGGTTGTCTTTCACCTGCCTCCAGCTACGGACCTGGCTGGAGACCTGGCTTGCCACCTGATTATGTGCCCTGGCTGGGAATCGAACCAGTGACCTTTGGATTACCAGGCTGGCACTTGCAAGTTATTCTTAACCTATCTGTCTGGAAGTTTTTTGTTTGTTTGTTTTTGTGATCCTCTGTGGAGCTAAGGTCAGAATAGTCACAATTAAAACAAAAAAGCCCTGGGTGGTGTAGCTCAATGGGTTGGCACTGGCCTGGGAACCCAAGGGTCACTGGTTCAATCCCCAGCCAGGGCACATAACCAGGTTGCAAGCCAGATCTCCAGCCAGGTCCATAGCTGGAGGCAGATGAAAGGCAACCATATATTGATGTTTCTCTCCCTTTCTTCCTCCCTCCCTTCCTCTCTCTCTAAAACATAATGAATAAATCTTTTTATTTTTTATTTATTTATTTTTAAATTTTATTGTTATTGTATTACATCCATCCCCTTTTGCTCCCCTCTGTCCCCCTCCCCACCCACCCATTCCCCCCAAAGTCAATCCCACCTGTTGTCCATGTCCATGTTCCCTTTATATTAGGTTCTTGTCTAAGCTGCTCCCCTTTCTTGCCTCTGCTTCCCTCCTCCCCCCAACCCCTTTCCCCCTGACCACTGAAGGCCTATTCATTGTATTCATATATTTGGTTCTGTTTTGCTTGTTGTTAGTTTTGCTCATTATTGTCCCATAATGGGTGAGATCATATCATATTTGTACTTCACTGACTGGCTTATTTCATTAAGCATAATACTCTCCAGTTCCATCCATGTTGTTGCAAAGGGAAAATCTTTTTAAAAATACTTTTATTTTACTTTTAGAAAGTTAGAGTCTTATTTGCAAACAAAAACCATGTGAACTGATAGATAGGATGCTGGCTCTGCATTAGAAGATCTAAGCTCAAGTCTGATGCCACCATCTACCGGCTGTAATTCAAATACTATACTGCATATGGCCAGGCCTCCAGAAAAGCAAAAACGATGCAAACTTTCCTAACTTCTCTCAGTGTATTAAGAAAATTCAAAAGTCTTAGTAGATTTTTAATGGAAATTTAAACTTTAAATCATTTTCAGATATTTCTCTCATAAATTAGACTTTGTGTGAGGAGTAGCTGAAAGTCTCTCCTCTGCTCACAGACTTTCTTCCTCCCATGCGTTCTCATTTGCATGGAGTTTACTCCTTCCACTAGAACCCTCCTCTTGTGAGCACAGTCTTTCTCATGGCCATTCTAGAGAATCAGTCCAGTTGTCACGCCAGCTGGGATGAGGTTACAATCTCTTCATCTCTCCATATTAATAGTTTTAAAATTCCTTTTTAATTTTCCAAGTCTTCATTTTATTTATTTTTAATTTATTGTTGTTATATTACATTTATCCTATTTTTACCCCATTGCTCTTTCCTGCCCCACCCTCCTTATCCCCTCTCCCACAGCCAATGTTCAGGTCCATGGAACATTTATACTAGTTCTTTTTTTTTTTTTTTAAGATTTTATTTCATTATTTTTAGAGACAGGTGAAGGGAGAGAGGCAGAGAGGGAGAGAGACATCAATGTATGCTTGCTTTTCACCTGCCTCCAGCTACAGACCTGACTGGAGACCTGGTTTGCAACCTGGTTATGTGCCCTGGCTGGGGAATCGAACTAGCGACCTTTGGGTGTGCAGGTCGGCACCTTACGCACTGTGCTACCAGCCAGGGCTCAGATCCTTGATTAAGCTATTCCCCTTCTTGGTTTCTTTCTCCCCCTCTCCCACTCCCTTTGCACACTGAAAGTCTGTTCCTTGTTTCCATGTCTCTCTGGTTCTATTTCGATTATTTATTTTTTAAATTAGTCTCCTTTATTAGATGTGATCATATGGTATCTTTCTTTCACTGACTGGCTTATTTCACTAAGCATAATACTCTTAAGTTCCATCCATGTTGTCATAAAAGGTAGGAGTTCCTTCTTTCTTTCTGCTGTGTAGTAGTCATCTTGTAAGTGTACCAAGTTTTTTGATCCATTCATTCACTGATGGACACTTAGGCTGTTTCCAATACTTGGCTATTGTAAATAGCACTGCTATAAACATAGGGGTGCATAGGTTCTTCTGAATTGGTGTCTCAGGGTTCTTTGAGTATAATCCTAGCAATGGAATCACTGAGTCAAAAGGCAGTTCCATTTTTAGTTTTTTGAGGCAATTCCATACTGTTTGCCATAGTGGCTGCATCAGTCTGCATTTCCACCAAAAGTGCATGAGGGTTCCCTTTTCTCCACATCTTTACCAGCTCTTGTTATTTGTTCATTTGTTAATAATGGCCATTCTGACAGGTGTGAGGTGGTATCTCCTTGTGATTTTCATTTTCATCTCTCTGATGGCTACTGCTGTTGAGCATTCTTTCATATGCCTGTGAGCCCTTTGTATATCAGAGAAATGTCTTTTTAGGCCATTTAACCATTTTTTACTTGGGCTGTCTCCCTGGTATTGAGTTGTATAAGTTCTTTATATATGCTTGAGATCAAACCCTTGTCTGAGGTATCATTGGCAAATATTTTCCCCACATGGTTGGTTCCCTTTTAATCTTGCTGATGTTTTCTTTAGCTGAACAGGAACTTTTTAGTTTGATGTAGTTCTACTTGTTCATTTGTTCCTTTATTTCCCTTGCCCTTGGAGAAGTATTGGTGAAACTATTGCTGTACGAGATATCTGAAATTTTATTGCCTATGTTTTCCTCTAGGATTTTTATGGTGGCACTGCTTATGTTTAAATTCTTAATCCCTCTTGAGTTTATTCTGATGTATGGTGTAAATTGGTGGTCTAGCTTTATTTTTTGGCATGTCCCTGTCCATTTCTCCCAATAGCACCTGTTGAAGAGACTATTTTCACTCCATTTTATGCTCCTTCATCCTTTGTCAAATATTACTTGACCACAGAGTCCTGGGTTTATTTCTGGGCTCTCTATTCTGTTCCATTGATCTAAATGTCTATCCTTATGCCAGTACCAGACCATTTTGATTACAGTGGCCTTGTAGTATAGTTTGCTATCTGGTATTGTGATTCCTCCTAATTTGTTCTTCTTTCTCAAGATTGCTGTGTCTGTTCATGGTCATTTTTGGCTCTATATAAATTTTTGAAGTATTTGTTCTAGATTTGTGAAATATTTCATTGGTATTTTAATAGGTATCGTATTGAATCTATAAATTGCTTTTGGTTGTATGAACATTTTAATGATGTTAATTCTTCCCATCCATGAACATGGTACATGCTTGCATTTATTTGTATCTTCCTTAATTTCTTTCTTCAGTGTTCTGTAGTTTTCTGTATATAGATCTTTTTCCTCCTTAGTAAAGTTTATTCCTAAGTACTTTATTTTTCTTGTTGCTATAGTGAATGGGATTTATTTTCTACCTTCTATCGCTGATGTTTCATTATTGGTATACAAAAATGCCTTTGATTTCTGGATATTGACTTTATATCCAGCTATTTTGCAAAATTCACTTATTAGGTCAAATAGTTTTTTGGTAGCATCTATAGGGTGTTTTATGTACACTATCATGTCATCTACAAATAATGACATTTTACTTCCTCCTTTCCAATTTGAATGCCTTTGATTCCTTTTTCTTTCCTGAAAGCTATAGCTAAAACTTCCAAAATGATTTTGAATAAAAGTGGAGAGTGGAGAGTGGAAAGCCTTGTCTTGTTCCTGATCTTAGAAGGAAAGTTTTTAGTTTTGGCCCATTGAGTATGATGTTGGCTATAGTTTTCTTGTATATGGTTTTTATTATGTTAAGGTATGCTCCTTCTATTCCCATTTTGTTGAGCATTTGTATCTTAAATGGATGCTGTACTTTATCAAATGCTTTTCCAGCATCTATTTATATGATCATATGGCTTTTGTCTTTCAGTCTGTTTATGTGGCTATTACCTTTATTGATTTGCAAATATTATTCCATTCTTGCATCCCTGGGATGAATCCGACTTGATCTAAATGTACTGCTGGATCTGGTCTGCCAATATTTTGTTGGAATCTTTGCATCTATGTTCATTCATCATATATATTGGCCTATAGTTTTTCTTTGTTGTGTATCGACTTGGTTTTGGGATTAGAGTAATACTGGCCTTATAAAAGAGTTGAGTTTTCCCTCATCTTGGATTTTTTGGAATCCAACTAACTTCCTTAGTTGGTTGTTCCTTAAATGTTTGGGAAATTTTACCTGTTTAGCCATCCTGTTTACAGCTTTTGCATTCTGGGAATTTATTGATTATTGCTTCAATTTCACTAGTTGTTATCAGTCAAGTCTTCATTTTAAATTAGATATTGTGTATCTATCTATTTTACTCCACAGGATTATTCTGAAGGCTTTGCATCACATTGGATATAAAAGCATTTTTTAATGTGTTCAAGTATTGCATGAGTTTAAGTGAAAGTCATTATTTTTAATATTGATGTTTTCTTTCATTTTCCATGAATTTACACTCTCAGGGGAAAATGCTCTAACTTCTTCCATTGTGGGATGTTTGTGGGGTGTAGAGGGTCCTTTTCCTGACCTCTGCATCTCCTTCACGGAACATCCTTCATTTTCCTTCATTTCAAAGATAAGCTTTTGGGAAGCATGGTCCACATTAATTAGCTCTACCTCCTCACCATCATTTAATGTCCTTGCCCACTCCACTATAATCCTACTGCTTCTGCTAAGGACATCAGTGGCTAGCAAACCAACCAAATACTTGTATGCTAAACTCTCTTTTTGATTCAATTTCTCCTAGCTCTCCATCTCATTCTCCTCTAGTCTTCTCTTCATTAAGTTTCTTTAAATGTTTTCAAGACCTTTGCATGTTTCTACGGATAGCAATGGTTATTAGGTTATGCTGAGCACCTACTATGCACTAGACACTTGACATTTCCTACCTCCTTTTCCCATTAACCCCATGAGGTAGCCTTTGTTAACACATTTTATTTATTTGATTTTTAAAAAAGATTTTATTTATTATTTTTAGAGAGGGGGGAAGGGAGAGAAGCAGAGAGGGAGACAGATGGCAACATATGGTTGCTTTTCAACTGCCTCTAGCTATGGACCTGGCTAGAGACCTGGTTTGCAAACTGGTTATGTGTCCTGGCTGGGAATTGAAACAGCAACCTTTGGATTCACAGGCCGGTGCCTTTTCCACTGTGCCACCAGCCAGGGCTGTTATTCTATTTTATAGATGAGAAAAGAGACTCCAGGAGGATTAGACCACACAGCTCATAAACCACAAAGTGGAAATTCAAATCTTAATCCTTGCTCTCCAGAGCCAGGCTTCCTCCCTTCTCTCTTCAGATTTCTTAAGTTAAACTCTTGGCTTTATCATTTACCTGTTGAGCTCAAAATGGCTTAGTTCACCTCTCTAAACATCTATTTCCTCATTGGTAAAATGAGGATAATGATGGCATAGATCTTTTAGAATTGTTGTGAGAATTTGATTAGATCATATTTGTAAACAGCTCAGTAGAGTGGTTAGCACATAGTAAGCCTCCCCAAATGTCACTATGGCATGTTATTATGTTTAGTGCCATCATCTGTCTCTTCTTTCTATACACCTGCTTCTTGGGTAGGCTCACCTACACACTCAGCTTCCAGTAGCATCTGCATGAGAGAAAGTCTCTCTCACTACAACCAGCTCAGGATTCTGCCAAATATCAGCCCATATTTCAAGTCATTGTCTGGATTTTCTTCATTTGATAGCCTGTATACACTTCACATGTGAAAACCTCATGGCTCTCACCTACTTCTCTGAATCCCCAGGTTGATGATGATAGTGTCCTATGAGTCATAAACTTGAGATTTGTCACTGACTCACCTTTCTCATTCTTTCAGCGCATTACCTCAGTAACCTAACCTTTCCCCTTAATTCTTCCTCTGATTCATCCATCCTCTCCCTGGTGTTTTCAAGGTCACTGCTGATTCTCTTTATTTAAAAGTTTGATATTTTTGTTCATCATGAATTTTTGCCCTAATTTTGATTTTTAAAAACATTCCATTATGCCCTGGCTAGTGTACTTCAGTGGATAGAACATCAACCTGCAAATTGGATGGTTGCAGGTTTGGTTCCCAGTTGGGGTACATGTCTGGGTTGCCCCCCAGATCCCCAGTGGAGGTGTGTGAGAAGTAACTGATTGATGTATCTCTCATACAGTGAAGTTTTCCTCACTCTTTTTAAAAATAAACAAAATCTTTTTTAAAAATCCACTATAATACTATTTATCTTGATTATTGGAGGTTTTGGTACCCTCTAAAAATTTTGCATTGAGATAAGTGCCTAACTCACCTTATGCTGTTTCTAATTCTTCTCCTAATGCAATTTTCTATAGGACCCTGCCAGAATGACATTGCTAAAACATATATCTACTCACACTCTTGCTTAAATGCCTTCAGTGGCTCTCCAGGACTTGCAGTTACATACCACCTACACATTTACTACTGTGATTTAGCAACAGGAATCCATTTCCTTGCCCAGATGGTGAGTCCACCTTCACAGTTTGGTGTCTTTGGAAATGTGGAAAGTGATCTTTTGAGCTATGCTTTAGTTAAGTTAGGATGGTTAGGAACTAGTTATACTTGCAAAAGTTAAATGTTTATGGATTCATGAATAAAACTTAAATTTCAACAAGATTTCATTAAAATCCTTTTAAAATGTATCATACATTTTTGCAGACTTACATACAACACATTCATAATTCAAAATGTTTTTGGTAGCTCAGGCTCATCATTTTAAGCATAACTTTGTTATAATCCAGTGATGTTAACCTCAGGGGCCATTAAGATTTGTAAGCTAGCTTGCCCCTAACTCAATGTTTACAGAATCATCTTTTTCTTATCTTGTTGTTGCATTTTTTAAAAATTTTATTGTTGTTGTATTACATCCATCCCCTTTTTGCTCCCCTCTGTCCCCCTCCTTACCCTCCCATTCCCCTCAAAGTCAATCCCACCTGTTGTCCATGTCCATGGTTCCTTTATACTAGGTTCTTGTCTAAGCTGCTCCCCTTTCTTGCCTCTGCCTCCTCCCTACCCCCAACCCCGTTCCCCCTGACCACTGAAGGCCTATTCCTTGTATTCATATACTTGGTTCTGTTTTGCTTGTTGTTAGTTTTGCTCATTATTGTCCCATAATGGGTGAGATCATATGATATTTGTACTTCACTGACTGGCTTATTTCACAAAGCATAATACTCTCCAGTTCCATCCATGTTGTTGCAAAGGGTACAAGTTCCTTCTTTCTTTCTGCTATATAGAATTCCATTGTGTAAATGTACCAAAGTTTTTTGATCCAATCATCCACTGATGGGCACTTAGGCTGTTTCCAGCACTTAGCTATTGTAAATAGTACCGCTATGAACATAGGTGTGCATAGGTTCTTAAGAATTGGTGTTTCAGGATTCTTTGGGTATAGTCCAAGTAGTGGAATGGCTGGATCAAAAGGCAGTTCCATTTTTAGTTTTTTAAGGAAACCCCATACTGTTTTCCACAGTGGTTGCACCAGCCTACATTCCCACCAACAGTGTATGAGGGTTCCCTTTGCCCCGCATTCTTGCCAACACTTGTTGTTTGTTGATTTGCTGATGATTGCCATTCTGACAGGTGTGAGGTGTTACCTTAATGCAGTTTTAATTTTCATCTCTCTGATGACTAGTGATGTTGAGCATTCTTTCATATGCCTCTGGGCCCTTTGTATCTCTTCCTCAGTGAGTTGTCTGTTCAGGTCTATTGCCCATTTTTGAATTGGGCTGTCTGTCTCCCTGGTGTTGAGTCACGTTAGTTCTTTATATATTTTGGAGATCAGACCCTTGTCTGAGGTATCTTTGGCAATTATGTTTTCCCATACAGTTGGTTCCCTTTGAATTTTGCTGATATTTTCTTGAGCTGAACAGAAACTTTTCAATTTGATATAGTCCCATTTGTTGACTCGTTCTTTGATTTCCTTTGCCCTTGGTGAAGTATCAGTAAACATATTTTTGCGTAGGATATCCAAAAGTTTACTGCCTATATTTTTCTCCAGGACTTTTATGGTGGCACTGCTTATGTTTAAATCCTTTATCCCTCTTGAGTTTATTTTGGTGTATGGTGTAAGTTGGTGGTCTAGTTTTACCTTTTTGCATGTTGCTGTCCAGTTCTCCCAACACCATTTGTTGAAGAGACTGTTTTTACTCCATTTGATGTTCCTTCCCTATTTGTCAAATATGAGTTGACCATAAAGTCCTGGGTTAATTTCTGGGCTCTCTATTCTGTTCCATTGATCTATATGTCTATTCTTATGCCAGTACCATGCTGTTTCGATGGCAGTAGCCTTGTAGTAATGTTTGAAGTCCGGTATCCTACCTTGTTCTTCTTTGTCAAGATTCCTGTGGCTATTCGTGGGCATTTTTGTCTCCATATAAATATTTGAAGTATTTTTTCTATTTCTGTGAAGTCTGTCATTGGTATTTTAATTGGGATTGCATTGAATATGTCGATTGCTTTGGGTAGTATGGACATTTTAATGATGTTCATTCTTCCCATCCATGAACATGGTATATGCTTCCATTTATTTGTGTCTTCCTTGATTTCTTTCTTCATTGTTCTGTAGTTTTCTGAGTACAGGTGTTTTACCTCCTTAGTTAAGTTGATTCCTAGGTACTTTATTTTTCTTGTTGCTATGGTAAATGGGATTTGTTTTTTCGCTTCTATTTCTGTTGTTTCATTATTGGTATACAAAAATGCTTTTGATTTCTGGATATTGACTTTATACCCAGCTATTTTGCTAAATTTGCTTATTAGGT
>PVIW01007820.1:52186-68086 GCA_004026585.1 Noctilio leporinus | reverse complement strand
TACTAGGTTCTTGTCTAAGCTGCTCCCCTTCTTTGCCTCTGCCTCCCCCCTCCCCCCAACCCCTTTCCCCCTGACCACTGCAGGCCTATTCCTTGTATTCATACACTTGGTTCTGTTTTGCTTGTTGTTAGTTTTGCTCATTGTTGTCCCGTAATGGGTGAGATCATATGATACCTGTCCTTCACTGACTGGCTTATTTCACTAAGCATAATACTCTCCAGTTCCATCCATGTTGTTGCAAAGGGTACAAGTTCCTTCTTTCTTTCTGCTATATAGAATTCCATTGTGTAAATGTACCAAAGTTTTTTGATCCAATCACCCACCGATGGGCACTTAGGCTGTTTCCAGCACCTGGCTATTGTAAATAGTGCCGCTATGAACATAGGTGTGCATAGGTTCTTATGAATTGGTGTCTCAGGATTCTTTGGGTATAGTCCAAGTAGTGGAATTGCTGGATCAAAAGTCAGTTCCATTTTTAGTTTTTTAAGGAAACCCCATACTGTTTTCCACAGTGGCTGCACCAGCCTGCATTCCCACCAACAGTGTATGAGGGTTCCCTTTGCCCCGCATGCTCGCCAACACTTGTTGTTTGGGTTCATTTTTTGAGGAGAGTATAACATGAAAAGAAGTATTCACCTAATATGTTCAGAAAAACAGATTCTTTTTAATAGTGTATCTTACATAATACTGTAGTTAACCTAAAATATAGTTATATATTGAATAAATGTTAACTGGTAGCCTCTCGTTGCTGGGATTTGGAATGATATTTATTTTCATGTATGTTACTATTTTTCAAATGTTCTTCAAGAAACATACTGAATGTGTAACTTGCAGCAATAAATATTACTTTTCAATATTAAAAGATAGGTGTGTTGTTTCTGAATGTAATTGGGGAAGCATTTCACTTGATGCTAACTACTGTCCAATATAATTTTTAAAATTAGTGAGCTATCTAAATTTAGTTTACTAATTACATTCCAGACAGACATGGTCTTCCACATTAAAGTTACTAGCTTTAGAAATTCTCTCTTTTAAACTCTGCAAACACTATTTTAAAATCTCCTTCAGTTCTGGCTGGTGGCACAGTGGATAAGGTGCCAGCCTGCGAACCCAAAGGTCACTGGTTTGATTCCCCAGTCAGGGCACATAACCAGGTTGCAAGCCAGCTCTCCAGGCAGGTCTGTAGCTGGAGGCAGGTGAAAGGCAACTGTACATTAATGTTTCTCTCTCTTTTTTCCTCCCTCCTTGCCCTTTCTCTAAAAATAATAAATAAAATATTTTTAAAAATTAAAAAAAAAGGAGGTGATGATAGATTTATCCAAAGGTGTAGTGTTCATGGAGTTGGGGAGTAGTAAATGGACCAAGTGGAACAAAAGATGTGGGTGATGAGTAGAGGGAGGAGTCAAGAAAGACTAATAAGTTATGATTTCAGTAATTAAATGCATATTTGTGAATATTTGTTAACAGGTGACTTAATTTGTTAAACTTCTTATTCTTATTTCTTTGAATGTAAAAGAGAATATGCTTCCTTTACAATAGCAGATCCTAGACATTTTAAGGAAGGCACTTTAATATGAGACGAACTTTTAAATGAAGTTTATGAGAGTATGTTTCTGTGCTTTATCTTCATTATTTAGTACAGTGACTGGCACAGGCAATAGGCATTCAGTAGAAATTTGTTTAATCAATTCTTCTCATTGAAAGAAAGATAAAGTTTTTCAGAATCAAATTGAATCAGGATGGCTCCTATGCTGTGTAACCTATTTATTTTTAAAGTTGAGCATATCTAGTTTGTTAGGCTAATAGATTGTAAAACTTACATCTCAGATTATTAGATGAAATATTTTAGTATATGATGTTATTCAGAAGCTCCTTTATGGAAATGTTACAAGACCACTAGGATCTTGCAGTCAATTTCCTTAATAGCTTAGGATGATAAAGTGGAAAAAACATTGAACAAAATAGGACTTAGAAAACCTGATTTTTCAGTTTTGATTCTGCTATTTATGTAATATTTTGAACACATTACCAGCCCCCTGAACTTTAATAGCCCCACATGTAAAATAGGAATAGCCTGTTTTCCTCCTAAGACTTAGTAATAATTTAATGTAATACTTAAATAACATAAAAACATACACCTCTACTTGTATATAGGTTTAGCAAAGTACTGAGCACTTAGTAAGAATTGTATTTTCCTAAAAGACCTTAGCGTAATGTCAAATATATAGATCTGTGGTGGTTTGCAAAAATGAACACAATCAGCAGCTTCTTGACTCTTCCTCCATCCTTCAAGACTTCGCTTGCCTTGTGATGTGCTTTAGGCAGTAAACTTGGTGGAAGTAATATTTTGTGAGTTCTCATACTGGGCTTTAAGAGGGTTTACATGTTTCCACGTGTAATCCAGTCTAGGCTAGGCAGATAGATGATGAAATCTCATTTAGAGCAGAGACAAGCTGAACAATCTTAGACCAGCCAGTCCTGTCTACCTGCAGTTGTCCACAAGCACAGGAGTGAGGCTGGCCAAGATCTGTAGAACTGCCCAGCTGAGCCTAGCCTAAATTGCTGACTCAGAATTGCTTATTTTAAGCTACTAATTTTTGAGCCCTTTTGTTACATAAGAAAAGTCAACCGATAAGATTAAGTTCCTTAATACATTTTATTAAGTTATGGGAAAATAGAATTTATTGGAATGCTGTTACTTGCTAGAGACAGAAAACTACATGTATTTCTTGTTTCAAACTCTTAAAATAACTCTTAATGATCACACATAGCATTATTGAACTTAGATCTCTGTGACCCAAAGTCTGTGCTCTGTCTCCTATGCCATGTTGCTTCTCAAATGAGATAAGAAATGCTCAGATTTCCTTAAGCAGTGGAGGTTCACTAGAGAAGGGCAGTAAGGAGGCTGAGTAGACAGAGGTACAAGATAGATTTACATCAGGTTCTTGATGCAATAGCAAGTTTACTGACCAGGTTTTCAGTGTTTATATTGCATTAATATTACCTAATAAAGGATTTCGGTTTGTCATTGTCTTCCAGGGGGTTGTCCATTGGGGCAGAATTTTGTGTTATGTCACTTTATGGGTGATAGGGTTTTTTAAATGTCTTATGTGGCTGCTTTTAGATTAAATACCAATCCAGTAGCTATAATCAGATTAGCATGTTTGATTTAATGAAGGTAAAAATAATACAACTCGTTAGGTTTATGCAAAAATTAGCTCATTTCTTTAGAAGGGTTTTGTGCTGTATGTTCTCTCTCTCACAGGGTAATAAACCATGCCAAATTTTAGTGGCATAAAAGAACCGTCTTCTTTGTTTAAGATTCTGTAGGCCTCCATTTTGGGCTGAGATCAGCTGAGGCCTTCATCTGCTTATCTTCTCAAAGTCATTCGCATTTCTACAGTTGTCTCAGTTGGGGCTGGGTGATCTGAGAGGAACTCATTCCTGTGTCTGGCAGTTTGTTCTGGATGTTGGCTGGACCATGTGTCCCCAGGATGCCCTCTGAGCTAGTCTGTGGAAGAGTTCTAAGAGAGCAGATGAAGGATCTAGGAGGTTTTTTTGAATCTTACACTTGGAAGTTGCACAGTGTCACTTCCACCAGATAATACTGTCAAACCACAAGATCAACCCATATTCAAGGAGTACTGAGATAAGGTATTAAAGAGTTGCAAAGAATTTGTAGCCATTTTTAATCAATGAGTCACAAGGCACTTAAGGTTGCATTAACTGGACAATACAGCTAACAATGTGCAATTATTTAAAAGTTACTACAAAAAATTGGCTTGGGTTATTTGGTAGAACAAGCAAGGCATTCATAATGCTGGGGGAATGTGGGCAGTGATAAGAGTATGGAGACTAAAGTTTTTACTTTTCTTAAATGGCGTAGAATATGCCATTTAACACTAGAGAAGTGTTATTTGTGAAAAATGGGTTCTCGCTGAAGAATAGCTTCACAGTTTTTATCTTTTTAGAAGACATTGAATACAAGTAGACTTTTAGAATTCTGAAAATTGGTTCATTTCTTTTCTATCCTTCATCTTTTGGTATAGAAAAGAAGTGAAATTATACAACTGCCTAGTGACTTGATAGCCTCAGGCAATTAATTGAATGTATTCAATACTTTTTGACTATTAAGAGTATAGACACAGGATAACTTAGTAATGTATCTGCATTTTAATTTGCAGAATTGTTTCTTGTGATATTGTGATCTAGTAAGAAACATATGATTGGTCTTTGTCCCTGGTTATTTCTGAATCTTAAAAACTAACATTCAGATTTGGTTATTGATTATGTTAAAGTCCAAAAAGTGTATCTGAAGATCCAACAAAGCACTTTTCTACAAGCACATACGTGAAAGATCTGTGGTCATACAAAATAGAAGTTGATAAATGGGAAAAATGGCATAAATCCCTGCTATTCCCTCCCATTAAAATACTGTCTTTTAAAATGAAAGAAATGCAATTACATTAAGATAGGGTGGCCCTTTATTCTTGGAACATTCCTTTATAAGACATACTTTCAAATTTTTCCCACACAAATAATATTTTTGAGTTATTTGCTAGGTATGTTAATCACTATCTCATTTAATCTTTATAAACACCCCACCTCGGATGTGCAGGGAGGTCAGAATCCTTAGCATAGTTTGTAAGAGTAGAGCTAGGTTCACACCCATCTTCCTGTGGTCTGACTCTGTATTCCTAACCGCCATTGGGAGCTGCCTTCTGTATTTTACAGACTTAGTACAACTAGGAATAGTTTTTGCTAGAGAGCAATATAAATAAAAATGTCTTACCCATTGCTAGATTATGGAAAATGTTTTACAGTGAACAATAATTAAAAGATTAGATATCAAGCCCTGGCTGGTAGCACAGTGGATAAGGCGCCAGCCTGCGAACTCAAAGGTCGCAAGTTCAATTCCCCAGCCAGGGCACATAACCAGGTTGCAAGCCAGGTCTCCAGTCAGGTCTGTGGCTGGAGGCAGGTGAAACGCAACCATACATTGATATCTCTCTCCCTCTCTGCCTCTCTCCCTCCCCCTCTTTCTAAAAATAATGAAATAAAATATTAAAAAAAAAAAGATTAGATATCAAAATTGGAGGGATACAGTTCAATATATGCTTGGAGGGAAACAGAAATACAGCTTTAAAACCACACACTTCAAATGAAGTTGAATATAATATCAATAAGCTAAGCAACATTCATATCAATAAAGTTTTCGAAAGAGCAGCATATTGGACCCACAAAAAGAAGAAGGAAAGAGATAATAAATTGTCAATAATGAAGTAGCAAGCAAACATGCACTAGTGAAATTTAATGAAGCCAAAAATTGGTTCTCTAAAAAGACTAATGAAATTGATAAATGCTTTGTAATAAAGAAAAGAGAATGAATAATTAATTTAGTAGATAAATTTCTAATCATAGGAAAATTATAAGAATTTGATGTAAATAAATTTAAAACTAGCTAAAGTAGATAGTCATAGAAAATGCAGCTTAGCAAAATTAGAAGAAATAGAGAATCTCAAAAATTCTATGACAAAGAAAATTCACAATTTTAAACCTTCCCACAAAGAAAACTTGAGGCTAAACTCTTTCATAGGTGAACCATACTGAACATTTTTTTAAAAATACATTTTTTATACAAATTATTCCTAAGAATAGTGAAAGAGGGAAAACAATTCAACTTGTTTTATTAGGCCAATATGACTTAGATACAAAGCAAACAAAAACCTCTCAAGGACATTACACAAAAGGAAGATAATGGACCAATTTCTTTCATAAATATAAGCTGTATGTATAAAAAGGATAAAATTTCTCTATTTTGAGGTCAGCTGATTAGCAGTCTTAATTATATCTGCTATCTTAATTTCCCTTTGCACTGTGATATAACATATTCACAGATTCTGGGAACTAGAAAGTGGGTAGCTTTCGCAGGCCATTATTCCCCCGTCACATATATCTCAACCAAGTTGTGTGTATTCCAAGGATGCAAAGTTGTTTAACATTAAAAAAAATTAACCAATGTAGTTTCCCACATTTTTAATAATAGAAGAAACTTGCATGGTACTCAGATACATAAAAACATTTGATAAAATCAACATCAATCATGATAAAAAAAAGCAAATTTGGCCCTGGCCCATGACTTAGTTTGTTGGCGTGTCATCCTGGTCACCAACAGGTTGCAGGTTCGATTCTAGTCAGGGCACATACCTAGGTTGTGAGTTGAATTCCAGGTCAGGGTGCTCTTAAGAGGCAACTGATCTCTCTGTCTCATCTCCTCCCCCTTCCTCTCTAAAATGACCATGTCCTTGGGTGAGGATTTGAAAAAAGAAAATAAACTAGAAATATATAGGAACTGAACTTTCTTAATCTGTTAAAAGGTGTCTACAAAACAAAATACAATAACAATAACAGCCCTGTAGCAGACTTCTTATGAAATGTTGAAGACTTTTCCTTAGGTTCAGGAAAAAGACAAGAGAGTTTATCATCATTACTTCTATTTTAGATTGTTAAAGGTTATAGATAGTGATAAGGAAAAAAAAAAAAAGATTGGATAGGGGATTGACCTTTGTCAAGGAAGATACTAGCTTACTAAACGATGACCCAGCATGACTCAAGCATGACTCAGGCATGACTCACATTTAGTTAGGAAATTGTAACAACATATCATCCTATATTGTTACTTGGGACCTATATGAATTTGTAAGACCTGCCATGCAGGCCTCCCCTGAGCTTGTCAAGTTTGGTTTGTGACCCCTTTTTCTGCCATATGGGAAAATGTACATTTGATATTTTTCCAGCTGCTTGAATCTTTTAAAGCATTTTTTGAAGTTTTTGAAAATCAAAAAAATTTCATTTTTTAAATATTTTGTTTATTATTTTTCAGAGAGCAGGGCAGGGAGGGAGGAAGAAAGGGAGAGAAGCATCAATGTATGATTACCTTTCCCCTGCCTCCAGCTATGGACCTGGCTGGAGACCTGGCTTGCAACTGGTTATGTGCCCTGACTGGGGAATTGAACCAGCGAACTTGGGGTTCACAGGCTGCTGCCAATCCAGTGATCCACACCAGCCAGGACTAAGCATTTTTTTTTTTTTAGAGGGGATCTTTCAGACCAGTTCTAGTACCAAACCCCTAGTTGTAGTAAGTAAAAACAAGAGTTTTAGGAGAATAATAGTGATAGTGATTATGAAATCACTGTGAAGCAACTGACATCAAAAGTAAGGGCTTTCTTTTTTAAATGTTTTAAATATTGTTGAAATTCTAATAATTGAAGCTAAAACATTAACAAATCAATTTTGATTCGTTTGGTTAGGTGATTCCATTTTGATGGTTTTATACTAACAAATATTATTAAATGTGAAAGATAAGGTCGCTGTGTTGGTTGAAATTGAATGTTAATTTATTGTTTGATTTTACTGCAGGTGAACTGGCACAGAGGCTGAGCTCAAGATGCCATTAGTAAAAAGAAACATCGATCCTAGGCACTTGTGCCACACAGCACTGCCTAGAGGCATTAAGAATGAACTGGAATGTGTAACCAATATTTCCTTGGCAAATATAATCAGACAACTAAGTAGCCTAAGTAAGTATTTTTATATCAGTTAAATAAATACATTACTTCCAAACCAGAATGTTAGGCTTCAGAGTATTATTTAAGAAGTTGTTCCTTGGGGAGGGGGACAGAGGGGAGCAAAAAGGGGATGGATGTAATACAACAACAATAAAATTAAAAAAAAAAAAAAGAAGTTGTTCTTGTGACTACTTGGGTGAGAGGGCAAGATATTTGGTGAGAATGCAAAATTATCCTGAAAAATGTCGTCACTTTAAATAAAAATAATATTTTTAGAATCATTTCTTCCCCTGTGTGTTTTCTCTGGAAAAGGGAAATAAGGACAGACTTTAGGAACATAATCAAATGATGGATAAGAATTACTGAGATTTTTTTTTTTAAGTAATTACTTATTTTTAGAAAGAGGAAGGGAGGGAGAAAGAGAGGAGAGAAACCTGATTGGTTGCTTCTCACATGACCCTAACTGGGAACCTGGTCCACAACCCTCACATGTGCCCTGACTGGGAATCAAACCAGCGACCTTTGGTTTGGCACTCAGGGCCTGAGATTGTTTTTAAAATATGATTTGATTTATGAAAGATAGAGCCAGAGCTATATTTCTGCTTGCTTGTTACTGCTGTTTGCATTTTCCGAGCTTTATGTTTTGGGACACTAGAGTCTCTTTTTTTACATATATTTTATTAGCCTTGGGAAACATTTTTATATTATTCAATAACTGTAAGTGAAAGGTATGGGGCAGTCACCAATGAACAGATTGGGTTATTCAGATGAGTTGTCTAAAAGACTTTAGGATATCAGTCAAGCATCTGATATGCAGCAAGATGTGGAAATAGCAAGTGAGCCTGGCCTCTGACAGGCAAAAGGCAATGGGGTAATAAAAGATAATAAAAGGACATGAACAGAACTTGTAGGGGAGGAGGAGATAGGCACTGTGTCCCTACTATAAGATTACAGAACAGAGCAACTAGGTTGAGGAATTAACTTTAGAATAATGGGCGGTTATCTAATGTTAGAAAATTAAAAAAAAATAAATCCCATCTATCTTTTGAATTCAAGGGTAACTTTTTAATAAGACATTTATATTTCATTTTAAAGATAAAAGAAGGTATTCTTGACTTAGAAATATTATCTAAATGGTCTTAGACTTATCTTCTTATAACCTCCCACATAGAGTGTCCCTGCAGGCAGGATTAGCTCTTTTCTTTACCTTTTAATTTTTTTTCTTTCTTTTTATAATTGAGTACTTAGGTAAGAGAGGTTGTTAATCTAATTTGGTTCAAGTGAGAGCATTTGAACATATACATATGTAGCTGGGGCATCATAAAGTTAGATGCTTGAATGCTGTTGGTGAAAGCACAAAATTTCTATGTTGCCTATGAAATCAGTTATAAGAATAAATTAAAAAGCTGTTTATTTAAATTTATATATATTCCTTATTCCTTTTGGTGGTTATTTTTTAGGTTACTTATTAGCAGTGAATCACTAGCATGTTACTGTTAACTTCCTTCTTCCTTGTGAAAGTTAATGCAGAATAGAGAAAAATTAAAATAAGAATCCTAGATACTTTATTAACATATGATTAACTATATTGTTTAAAGGTATTTGCTAATTATTTTTGAGGTCTAACACTAACTGAATCTAATGTAACATGACTTCTTCTAGAGCATATATGTTCACATGTAGTAGATTTACATATTAATATTAAAATACATTTAAGAGCATAGAAGTAACATTAATAAATTTGGTTAAAGTAGTTCTTAAAATGAATTTCAAGTTTTGTACTGGCATCTTGTTTTATGTACTATATCCCCAATATAGATTTTAGAACTAATATAATGATTAAGGTTGTCCATTTGCAGTACTAACCAATTTTCTTACATAACCTAAAGGTAAAAACTTAGGGAATTTTCAGATTTTATATAGTTTATATAAGGAGCAACACCTATTAGCATGCACATGGTCATGTTGTGGCCAAACCCTTAAAATAGAAACACATTTTAAGAATATAACTAAATTAATGCTAGCTTCTGCAGCACATATACTAAGAATATAACTAAATTAGGTTTTGGGTCTTTCAGATTTGGATTTCGATACTATGTAGTCATTTTATGCAGTGTAGAAATTCAAAAACAGAGCAAATCAATAAATATTGTACTAGAGCAAGGTGTAACAATAGTTTGCTGCCCCAGAAATAAGTTTCCTGGTAGCTTTCCTACTTGAAGTAGTGAAGAACGTGGAATTAAATTTAGATGGCCTCTAGATGGCTGGAATAAACAAGCCCATGCACGAAAGACAATGCACATAAAATAACCAGTAGACTTTCTCAGAGTCTGTTTTACTTTGGTAGTTCATATGGATTTGATGATCTGGTTCCCAATTATTTATGCTTCAGCGCATTAATGAGAGGAGGTAGGAGGAGATAATGTATTTCAGTAGAAGCAAGCATTACTGAAGCCAGCCAAAAGGTAATTTCCAGCAAAGGAAGTTGTACAAGGGAAGAAGCAACATATAAAACCTGGAAAGAGGCCATTAAATGTAAAAGCAGCAATACATTTCAAGGCTGTTTTCTAGCCTAAGACATTAATTGATTTTCATAATTCATGACCGTGAGTCTTCAAGACATGGTTAAATTGTTTAATTTTGTATCCTACTTATGACAGAGAAGCTTCAAATAGATGTTATATCAGTTTCCATCCAAAATAGTAAAAAATAATTAATGTATTAAATCTCTGAATTACTTTGAAAACTTGGTTATGCAAAATGGTTCTAGGTAATTGAGATTTTCGGTACTATTGTTAGCACCAAAAGTGCTAGAAAACACTGCAATGAAGGTAAATTGCAGGGCTCAGCCTCAGCATGGCTTGGAGATAACATCTTCCTGACCTCTTCCTCACAAAAATGTACATCCCAGGTTTTTTTTTCATACTTGGATGGATTTTTGTTTGAATACATGATTACTGAAAACCAAAAATTCACTGTATATAAATTTCTGTTGTTAAGACTCTCCCATTTTATTGTCATCTTAACAACTATTGGGACTCTTAATTACCCATAAAATCTCTTACCATTCTTTCTACCCAAGGCCTTTTTCTTGTTCAGTTTATACTGCCAAGGTTAAGCTCATAGAGCCTATGTCTTGATCTTAAACATAGAAACTTTGGAAAATTTGACAGGTCAGTAGATAGCAAAGTAGACATGGTAGGAAGATGGATAGATTGACTTGGTGAAACTAATTGGATACATAGACAAGGGACAGATAACAGTGCACGATTCTTGTCCCAGAAGAGCCTACCCCAGTTTAGTTGAAGTCAGTTCCATGACTACTAAAACCATTCTGAACAGTATGCACATGTATATAAATAAAACCATGTGTTTTAGATTAGGAGAACTGAGAAAAGAGAAATAAGGATAAAGTCAAATCATGAAAGGGGTATTGCTGAATGAACTGTGAATAACTATATAACAGGGATTAAAGGTACAAATGATTGGAGAGGTAAGGTAGAATCTGATTATGGAAGATGAAGAATATTAGATGAGAGGACTTAGATTTTTAATATCATAGATAATGACAACTTGTAAGTTCTTGAGTAGAGAGAGGTAGTGTAATTAATGTAAGGTTACTTGAAATTCAGATACATACACAGTTTTATATTGCAAACATTCTTTCACCTCTGGGAGGAAGGAAGAGGTAGATTTGGGAAGTAAGAAAGGATATGAAAAGGGAACTGATGGGGTATTTATCTTACACATTGAGGTACGTGGCACCTAAACTTGTGGGGGGAAGCATAGACTCTTTAAAAAAATATCCGTTGCCCAACTCGGGGCCCTCTTTCCAGAAAAATGCAAATGCATTTAAAAGTCTGCATATAATTTCGAGTG
Organism: Noctilio leporinus; assembly: GCA_004026585.1. Classification (NCBI taxonomy): domain Eukaryota; kingdom Metazoa; phylum Chordata; class Mammalia; order Chiroptera; family Noctilionidae; genus Noctilio; species Noctilio leporinus. The sequence continues at coordinate 56,639 of PVIW01007820.1, read as the reverse complement.
CTGTGTAGATTCAGACTATATGTTAAGGATCCCTGTATTAAACTAAGCTCTTTAGGGATGGCATTGTATCTTTAAGGATGGAATTGTATCTTCCATCTCTATCCCTGGAATTTGTGTCCCTAACATTCAATGAATGAAAGAATAACTTTATACCTCCTTTCTTTGCTCTGTGGCTCTTAACTTCATATTATAATAAAAGCCACATATTTTTGAGCTCCTACCCTGTATTAGGTACTCTGTCAGACTCTTTGTCCACTATGTCTCCTGTTCTTGTAGGTTTTTTTAAATAATCCTCACCCAAGGAAATGTTTTTATTGATTTTAGAGATAGAGGGAAGGTTGAGGGGAGGGAGAGAGACACACAGGGAGAAACATGAGTAGGTTGCCTCCTGTAGCTGCCCCGACCAGGGATTGAACGTGCATCCTTCTGGTGTACAGGACAATGTTAAAACCAGCTAAGCCACTGGCCAGGACACTTGTAACTTCGGTTTCAAGCAGATATTTTTATCCTTGTGTTATAGGTGAAGACATTGATACCAAAGTCTTAAAGTAAATGGAGCAAAGATTTGGACTTATTAAACTGCTTTTCATATGTTTAGTTTTTAAAACTTTATTTGAGAGAGAGAGAGGAAGGAAGCAAGCGGGAGAAACATAGATTTGTTATTTCACTTCTTGATGCATTCATTGGTTGATTCTTGTATGTGCCCTGACGGGATTGAACCTGCCACCTTTAGGTATTGGGACGATGTTCTGTCCAACTGAGCTACTCGACCAGGATGTTTTTCATGTATTTAAATGCTTGCTCAAAACTTATCAATGGCAGACCTTCCAATCATTTTGTATTTCCAGGATCTGGCACATAAGACATTTTCAGTCAATTTTTTGTTTAAAGAATGTACGTGAGTAAAGGAATATATACAAAACTATTCTTTTGAAAAAATTATAATACAGAGATTAAAGTTCTGATTTTTTTTTCTTAAAGATTATAAAATCTCCTAGGACAGGAATTTTATATTTTACTTTTTGGTGTATTCAGTAGGTTTTCTCATTCAACTGACAAGGTATTGATATGCTTTGAAAAAACGCAGCAGTATTCAGATATGAACTGGTGAAATTAGTGAATTCACTGAGTAAGTATGTAGTTCTTTACTGTCAGAGAATCTGTCTTGGTAGAACTTACTTAAGCTAGATTCAACCTAGACAGCATGCTTGGGTCTAAAATGTATTGATTTAGGAAGACCATCGATTTTTTTCTGTTTGAAAGTACAGATGGTAATTGACTCATCTTTATGTTGTAATTATGCAGTAGTTTATATGTTCTAAATATATTTTCATTGTAGGTCAGCAAAAACTCCTTTTAGAATAGATTATTTTGGCTTATTCTTTTCAGTAGTGGAAATTTACCTAACTAGAGAAATGCAGTGATTTTAGATTTATGACTATTTTTAAAGAAACTGAAATAAGAGAGAATTTAAAATAACTTGTAAATTTTCAGAATCTGTATTTTGGGCACATCTGAGACAGACCATCTACTAGGCTTATGAAGAATCTTGGATTCTGCCACTTGGCCCGAAATTCAGTTCTAGTGTAGAGTATTTATGAATCCTGATTTGCGATTAAAAGACATATTATTTCTATGTACTTTCCTTTTTTTTCTATATGTACTTTTATATCATAATCTTCTATGACCCTCAACAGATAGGTAGATATGGATAAAGCAAATAGAGTCTTTCCATTTCAGATGCAAGTTATGTAAAACCAGATTTGCCAGGGATTGAGTTATTTTCTGACTCTCACAATCAGGTTACTTTGGGATTTAAAGATTGAACTAGTTTCAGAAAATGCCAAATTCATTAGGACAATACCTCTAAATATTTAATTTGTTTGATATTTATCTCTTACACATAATGTGTATGTTTCATTTTTGCTTAGGTAAATATGCTGAAGATATATTTGGAGAATTATTCAATGAAGCACATAGTTTTTCCTTCAGAGTGAACTCATTACAAGAACGTGTGGACCGTTTATCTGTTAGTGTTACACAGCTTGACCCTAAAGAAGAAGAATGTAAGTGTATTCTTATTTTATCTCAGTATATTTTAACTTAGATGACTAGGATGAAATATTTAAGAACAGTATTAAACACAAATTTACTACAAGTGTTTTCTACTCATGACCTTTGGTATACATGTTGTAATACATCAGTGAATTATCTATAAATGCCATTAGCATGACTTTTCTGACTTTTTTCTAATTCTTTTTTTTTAATTTTTAAAATTTATTATTTTTAGAGAGAGCAGAATGGAGAGAGACAGAGAGGGGGAGAGACATCAATGTATGGTTGTCTTTCACCTGCCTTCAGCTAAGGACCTGGCTGGAGACCTGGCTTGCAACCTGGTTATGTGCCCTGGCTGGGAATTGAACCAGCAGCAACCTTTGGGTTTGCAGGCTGGTGCCTCATCCACTCTGCCACCAGCCAGGGTCTTTTCTAGTCATTTTTCTTTTTGACCTCTTCTTTTTGTATACTAAATAACTCAAGTGTTGGACATAAAAGAAAATGTTAGCCAGATTTTTTCCTCCATTTTCTTTTCTTCCTTAAAATTTATTTGTATACTTTTGTCTTAGACATAAAAATCATTTGAAAATTACTTGAAGTTGTTAGTAAATTGAAACCGATTCATTAAGAATATTATTTGTTTTAATATGCTTTTGTGTGTGCTTGTTTTAAATTGCTAAAATCTGATCTAGTTATTTGAATGTTACTTCCTACTCTAACTGGACATTTTTTAGAAGCCCAAATTGCCAATATGTAGGAAAATGTTTTCTAATGAGTATTAAACCAGGGATATCAGTAAAATACAAAATAAGTAAATAAATAAAATCTCCCACATTAGACGCTAAAATAATGTTAGAAACTTCCATGGTAAAACAATGTTTCATGACTTGATAGAATAGCTGAGTGCTAATGTTTCTCAAACTCCTTCATGTTTTTTTTTTAACACAAAGAAATTATGAGGGATAATAATTTTTACTTGCCCTAGAATTATTTAATGTTAATTTCTTGTAGCCCTTTTTTCAAAAAAAATTTTTGTTGAATAATATTTTAGTATAAATGCAAGTTATATGAGATCTAAACATGAACAACAAGTATATTAAAGGATATTATTGAAAAAAGCAAAATGTAGAATGTGTAATGATAGATGTTTTAGTGATTAAACCAGCATCTTTTGACATAACCTAATTTAATGCCTAAATAGAGAGAGACAAATACATACTATGCTGAATTCTTATACTGCTTGCAAAGAAATAAACTCTTAAGTCTGGTTCTGAAAAAAACAAAACAGCACCTTTAAAAAATAGTTTTATTGAGATATATTTCATACACACTACAATTAGCCCATTAAAATTAAGTTGTACCATTCAGTGGATTTTAGCATATTCAGGGTTATGCAGCTTTACCACATCAATTTTAGAACATTGGGTCATTCCAAAAAGGGACTCTAGACCCTGACTGAGTAGTTGCTCTCCATCTCCCCAGCACCCTAGCCTCTAACAGTCAGTCACTAGTCTGCTTTCTGTCTCCATGGATTTGCCTGTTCTGGACATTTCATATGCGTGGAATCGTACACATACTCAGGATGAGGTCTTTTTTGACTGGCTTCATTCACTTAGCATTATGTTTTCAATATTGGGTCATGTTGTAGAATGTATTTGTATTTCCCTGATGACAAATTATGTTGAGCATCTTTTCATAGCTTATAAGCCATTTAGAGATAAATCATTCAGCAGGAAGTGGTAGAGCTTGAATTTAAAGCCAGGGTTTAAATGACTTATCAGTAATTTGTCTGTCATTTTTGGAGAAATGGCTACTCAGAACCTTTTACCATTTTAAAATTGCATTATTTTTCTTTTTATTGTTGAGTTATAAAAATTCTGTATATATTTTGGATGCAAGTTCCTTGTCAGATAATACAATATGCAAACATTCTTCCTGTTCTATAAGTTGTTCTTGGTATCCTTTGAAGCATGTATACATACATTGGTCATATTTCTTTAAGTTCTTGGAAAAAAAAATCATTGCTAATAGCGAAAAATTAGACATTTTATAGCCATACTTGAAATAAATCGTTTACATCCAAAATTTCTTTTAAAAATAACTTAAACATTTAATATGCCACCTAATAATGCAGAGATACACATGCAGTTTTTATAATGGAATTAAAATTAATATTTAGTTTCAAAATACTGTTTAATTTTCCCTGGCTGGTAGCACAGTGGATAAGGTGCCGGCCTGTGAACCCAAAGGTGGCAGGTTCGATTCCCAGCCAGGGCAACATAACTAGGTTGCAAGCCAGGTCTCCAGTCAGGTCTGTGGCTGGAGGCAGGTGAAAAGCAACCACACATTGATGTCTCTCTCCCTCTCTGCCTCCCTCTCTTCCCCTCTTTCTAAAAAT
>PVIW01007820.1:0-52086 GCA_004026585.1 Noctilio leporinus | reverse complement strand
TAAAAAAAAAATACTGTTTAATTTTAATGAATATCTTCATACCCCTTTTAAAATTGAAAATGAAGATACAGATACCAATAAATAACTACATTTTTTTTTTTTAATCCTAGCATGCTAACCACTATCAGAATTGTTTACAGTTTCCTTTAAAATTATGTGGAGCAGTGGGTAAGAATTCAAAATGTGAAAGTTGAACTACTTAATTTAAATTGCTTTGGGAATGTTGGATAGAAGGAATTTTCAAAGTTATCTAACCTGGATTTATTTTTAACTCAGTGAGCATTCAAACAAAATAACATTGTGAATGCAATACTAAATTATAGCATATAATATCAATATTTTTATTTTTTAATTACCATTTAATAATAAGCAATCATGAGAACTACCAATATAATTCAGAAAGCATGTAAAAAAAGAATTTTAAACAACAGCCTGTACAATTATATTTAATTAAGATATACTTATAAACATATTGTGCTAACTTAGTGTATTATATAATGCTATTTAAATAATATTAAATGTCATTGTCCATAATTGGAAGGGGTTTTGTCACAGTGGTCTATAAACAAGTAAGACAAATGATAAATGAGAAGAGTTGAAGATAGAAAATTACTACTTTACATGTTCTTTACATCCTTTCTAAAAAAGTTTTGGGGGAATGAACACCAGGTTCTATCTGGTTACTTAAGGTTAAAAAGTAGGGTGAGAGCCCTGGGTAGTGTGGCTCAATGGATTGAGCACTGGCCTGCGAACCAAGGGGTTGCTGGTTTGATTCCAGGTCAGGGCACATGCCTGGATTGTGGGCCGGGTCCCCAGTTGGGGGTGTACGAGGGACAGCCATACATAGATGTTTCTCTCCCTCTTTCTCCTTCCCTTGTCCTCTCTCTACAAATAAATTAAAATCTTAAAAAAAAAAAAAAAATGGCAGTGGCAAGAATTGATCCATTTTGATTATAGGAAGCAGAAGCCACTTCTGACAGCAACCAGAGAAACAGCAGGCAGTTTGTGGCTAAAGGATCAGCCTCAAAGGCACACAGATTTGGGTTTTCTGTTCTGACTTTACAGCTTGTCCCAGTTACATAACACTTTTCTAGCCTTGGTTTTCCTGTGTTTAAAAATGAGATGATAATTTCATTCTCATTGAATTGTAAAATTTCATATAATTTAAATTAATGAAAGCACCTAGTACATACAGTATGCAGTCATTAAATCTCTCTCATACTACCTTTCTGTGAGAAGAAAACAATTTCTTTGAATTTTATTTTGGTGTTTCTAAGTGTGTTGCAGTGGAACTGCTAGGAGCATAGCCAGCCTCACGGCTTCACCTGTTCTTAGGTCCAGGCACTCATGCCGAGTGAGTGCTACCTGAGAGCATGTTAGAGATACTCTCTTAGGGAGATTTTGGAAGATAAAGAATTTAAGAATTGTTATGATTATTTAATACTCACCTTGCTATGATATTAAGCATTTATCTGTATACTTAATGCCATATTATGTGGGGGACCCCCAACCTACAGAGATCCCTCAGTGCTATGGATGAAATGAATACTTCCCTGGCAGCTTGTGCTAGGGGGGAAGGCCAGCTAGTGTCCTGAGAGACAAAAGGCAGGTTTGTCCTTCTCCCAGAACTTTTATTGAATGCAGTAAACTTGAAGGCATGTAGCTTCTTAGTGCTAACAGTGCTAATTACAGGAAAATGGATATTCAGGAATAACAAGTAAAGGAGCACTGAGATCTTCCTCAGGTCAGGATGTGCATTCAAATTTTAAAAAACCTCTGCTGCAGGCACAACAGAGCAATTAAGTGAAATAAAAGAATAGGGCAGGAAAGAGCCCAATTCCCTTCAGAGCCCACTGGCTATAGCATCGAGGCATGAGGCACGGACGCACCTGGTTTTCCGGTCAGGTCTTATAGGTTTCATCCTCCACCTGGCCTGTGTGGAGCTCCAAGCCTTGACACTTTCCCAGGGGGACCCTGACAATGTTAGAATGTAAAATCTCACCTAGTTTTTTACTGTAAGGAAGTGACTCCAAGAGTTTTAAAATGTATCTTTAATATGCTGCATAGTCCAAATGAGTAAATGAAGTTATTTTGAAGTAACTGAAGTAAAGTTTATTTTAACTTTATAGTATATGTAATATATGTAGTCAACATAGCATAAAGGTGAATGGTGTATTTAGCCCAAAATATTACTGATAATTAAGTAATTCCTTCAGTGTTATTGGTAGAAGCTAAATAGAAGTAATGAAGGGTGATAGGGGAGAAAGTGTATGGTGGGGGCTGGGGATGGCAAGTAGAGAAAAGGGTATACTTGTTGGGAAATACAGATATGCTTTAGGTGCCATTAGAGCCTTCTTATCCTTACAAATCAAAGATTGCACTAAATTCTATCTGCCTGGGAAAATTGTGCACAAAATGATATGGGATATAATGATAGAACATTTATTTTACTTTTTAAAGATTTTATTTATTACTTTTAGAGAGAGGGGAAGGGAGAAAGGGAGAGACACATCAATATATGGTTGCCTTTCACCTGCCTGCAGCTACGGACCTGGCTGGAGACCTGGCTTGCAACCTAGTTATGTGCCCTAGCTGGGAATTGAACTAACAACCTTTGGGTTCGCAGGCCAGTGCCTTATCTGCTGTGTCACCAGCCAGGGCCCCTAATGATAGAACATTTAAAATGTGGTTCCTGACTCAAACCACTACAGTCACAACCTCCTGAGCCATGGAGACTTTTAAATCGATGTTGTATGTGAATTTGTTTTTATATTAGCTAAATTATCTTAGCAAAATAAACAAAGTACATTGTTGGGTTTTGTTTTAGTGTCTTTGCAAGATATAACAATGAGAAAAGCTTTCCGAAGTTCGACCATTCAAGATCAGCAGCTTTTTGACCGCAAGACTTTGCCTATTCCACTGCAAGAGACATACGATGTTTGTGAACAGCCTCCGCCTCTCAATATACTCACTCCTTATAGGTCAGTAGACTAATAAATAAGAAGGTTGGTTATTTTTCTCAGACTGCAGGTTCACATAAGTAGCGATTTACCTTTAAATGCTAAATCCCTGGATATTCTTTGTTTACTGGTCTCCTGACCAACACTAAGAACCCTCCTTACCCACCACTTTAGGTAAAGTTTGCTTTATTCACTGAATTCCCAAAGGTCTGGCATACAAAAGACAAGACTAATTTAAGGGAGTTGTTTTCATGAGTATTAGTATGAAACACCAGTGGCAACATTAGTACCATGAAGGGCCAAGAAGTTGTCTTTTAAATTCAGTTTATAATCAGATGGAAAATTAAAAAATAAAGAGCTCAAAATTCTAGCACACTAACAAAATAATATTTTTGCTTGTCTTCTCTTGATCTATATGCATTAAATTTACAACACAAAATAAGTATATAGTATTTGTTGTTAAAATGTATTTTATCATTTCAAGTAAAACCTGGAATTAGTTGCGTTTTTTGGAGTCCTGTGACATAATTTGTTAAACAGGTAATTTAGGATGCATAACACACATCCTGAATGAAATGATATTTAGGTAAGTTATTTGAAACTTTTTAAGTATGCAATCACTTAGATATAAACAACTGTGTTGGTATAAGAATGACTATTAGGTGATATTTTGGGGATTTGGTAAGATAGTAAGTAAATTAGAGTTGGCAGAAACCCTGTAACATTTCTCTATTCCAAATGATACTACGTTCTGTTAGACTTTTATCTTTTGCAGAATCGTTTATAATTATTAGAACTTATCAAAGGACTTTTAGAAAATGTGTTATTCAGTGGGAGTAAGGGATGAAAATTATCCATTTGTACTTTAAATTAACACCAATTATGGAAAAACGTCTAGTTTTCCATTTTTCTGACTTATGAGAAGTGTTTTATTGGTACAGTATTCTAATTTATTTTGCCACTATTTTTACACATGCTATATTTTATTAATGTAAGCAAAAAAACATTTAAGTGAAGCTATTTTTATTCTATTTTTCTTTAATTCTATTTTTAATTCTATTTTTATTTAAGTCTTACTACTGTCTATTTTAATTGATATTGTATATTTCAGAGATGATGGAAAAGAAGGTTTGAAGTTTTATACCAATCCTTCATATTTCTTTGATCTATGGAAAGAAAAAATGTTGCAAGATACAGAGGATAAGAGGAAAGAAAAGAGGAAGCAGAAGGTATTACCAGAGATTCAAAAAATTGAAGTTAGTTTTTGTGTATTTGTGTTTTATTGCACATATGGAACTTTGTTAGTCTTGTACTTTGATAGTTTTATTTTATTTAGTCCATGTAGTCATATACTGAAATCTTTCTCAGCAGATTAGATTATTACAGTGAGATTATTATATGGTTAGATATATGCATAAAATAATTAGAGTATTGTAATATGGTACGATAAGTGCCATAGCAGAAGTATATCCTAAAAGAAAAAAAATACTTGACTTAAACAGAGGACAGGGTTGGTAAACATTTCCAACAAAGCTTACAATGTATCTTGGGGAAAAAAATTGGTAGTTAAGTAGGCCAAGGAAGAGAAAGGCATTCTAGTAAGAAGAAACAATGGAATATTGTCCTGATATTGGTAAAGTAAACTAAAGTAATATTTTCTAACCATAGAACATATCCTAAATGTTTTAGAAAGGTTATTATACGCTTACTAAATTCCTGTTATCTTTCTGCTATGTTGTCATTTTTCACTTTCTGATAAAATTCACTTGAATATACTTTATTCCATGTTAATGATAACTAGAAGGAAGAAGCTATGTTGGCTTTAGGCAGAATTATGAAGGAGGCAAAGTCTGTCTTCATTACCCTTGTTTCTCCTATAGCTTTCTCTACTAAACCTGACCTCCTGGTTTCCCATAATGCATTCCTGTTATCATTTTCACTAGACAGTATCCCAGTGTTCTAGCTAGAGTCTGCCAACTGGTGACTGGCAGCACAGATTACACCTATGAGCAGCGTTGTGGTTGATAACCACAGTGGTTTAAAATTTTTTGAACTGAAATGCTTTAAATAGACATGTCTAATTCACTCCCTTCCCCAATTTACATGCTACTCTCATCATTTGCAAAGGTTATCTGCTTGGCCCCTTTGGGCATTTGACTTTGTTGTACTTACTCTAGACCTTTCTATGCTTGCTCCCACAATTTAAATCACTTCTTGTTTTATTTTTTAAATACACTTTTCTGTTGAATGACACAGTTTTAATGGGTTAATTGGATAATTAGATTTTTTAAAATGTATTGGCTAGCCAATTGGTAACTTCCCAGACAGCATAACCTTAGTAAATTTTCAGGTTGTGGTTAGAGGTAGACAGTACCATTAATGTAGAAATTTTACAAAACTAATAGATGTGGTAGCAGAACTGGTGAATCATTTTTCATCTGAAAGGGCTGTCTGACCTCAGATTTTATTACTTTGGCATACTGTTTTTATCTGGTACATCAATTCCAATTAGCGATTAAAGAAAAATGAGGAGAAACTGGATTACAAGCAAACTAGCTAAGGTTTAATTCAGTGTACAAATGAACTGTCTCTGTGTTACTTTACTATATTATGATGATACTGTCTTTTTCAATATTGATGCTAAAATTTTATTTTGATTGTTATAACCTCTTTTTAAAAACTTGGCAGTTCAGCATTTGGCTTTGTTTCAATACATCTGTTATAGCAGAAAAATCTCGATCGTCCTCATGAACCAGAAAAAGTGCCCAGAGCACCTCATGACAGGCGGAGAGAATGGCAGAAGCTGGCCCAAGGTCCAGAGCTGGCTGAAGATGATGCTAATCTCTTACATAAGCATATTGAAGTTGCTAATGGCCCAGCCCCACATTTTGAAACAAGGTTTCTTTTCTTTTGTTTGCTTTTTAACAAAATTAATGATAAAATACTGGTTTTATTACTAATACCTATACCTGTAAGTGTTAGGCCCTGAACTGTTGAACTGGCAGGCCTGTTAAAAGTGTAGACATGATTTTGAACCCTGACCATGATGGGTCTGCTGAAGTCTGGTCTTAGGCAGATTGTTTTCATAGTGGGACCTCAGTTTTGGCATCTAATTTAAAAAGGGGTGGTTGGAGTCGATGATCTTCGGGGTTGTTTTAAGGTTCCATATGAAGTCTCAGCTTCCTCTCAACATTTCAGGCAGACTCTGCTAGAGTTTTGTAATCAGGGAATGGGGTCGGGAGTATTTTTTAAACTATTACTGGCCCACTACATATAAAATAGTTGAGAAAGGGTTATATTTTGCTCCTTATCTTTTCTGACTTCCTTTCTATACCTTGCCTCTCATTCAGTTATAGCAGGACTTTAAAACAAAATTACACATCCCCCTTTGCAAAATTACAGAATAGATCCGTTGCTTTCTCAGTGTGAGAGGCCCTATATAAGTAACATGCTATCCTAATAAACATACTAGGGTCTTTCTGTGAAGAAATTTATTTTTGTATAGTTGCATGATCATAGTTATTACTATATGGATTACAGTTACTGATTTTTGAATGGAAAGGAGCTTAAGGTTTTCTTTTGAATAATATAAATTATTGGGCCATTCGTATGAACTGTTTTGGCCTATTTAAGGAGTAATACACATGTAAGACATTATATGCATTACTGAAAAAAAAGATACTGAAAGAATTGAGATTGTTTTTAAAAAGTTAACCTTTAGGCAAATGTTTATTTCTACCACTGTTAGGTAATTGAGGTATTTAGCTGACCCACTAGTGTAAATACAGTATTTCTAACTTGCTCTGCGCATATATTTTAAATGTTTGTCCCCAACATGTACTACAATCAGTAAGTACTTGTCTTCACATGCTCAATGTATCTCAAATTTTGCTTAAATCTGATTTCAGTCGTGTATTGCTGTGTTAATCAGCATACTGTTTGCTGAATACACTAACCCCTTTGAAAACACCAAAACAGCAAAAATTATGTTAACTTGCTTGTGGTGCCAGTATCTGGGAGGCCTTTCTCTTTGGGTATAAGACATTTGGAATTCATGTAGGTAAGAGAGCAACAAGATATCCTGGTGTTAGAAAATTCCAGTTTTTATATTCTGTTTTGTCGTTGGCATCTTATTGTAAAGAAAAAAATGAAATAGAGGCAGATTGCTTTGAATGCAATTGACGAAAAGTTAATTATTTCCTTGTTTATAAGATTATATGTGTAATCCTTTTTATCCTTGTGAATTGAATTAGTATTATGTTCTAAAATAGTAAAATAGCTGAAGGTAATCATAATGAACCTGAATCAGCAAGGAAAATTTGCATCATGAGCAGCATTTTTTTGTTTTAAAAGCAGGATGAATATAATGAATTTCTGAAAGAAATGTCTTAAAGGTGGTTAAAATATTGGTATTCAAAGGATAAACTATCTCATATAGAGCATTTTACTCCACCAATAGTTCAAGAATAATATACTGATACTGTATTTTCTTTTTTAGACCTCAGACATATGTGGACCATATGGATGGATCTTACTCACTGTCTGCCTTGCCATTTAGTCAGATGAGTGAGCTCCTAACTAGAGCCGAGGAAAGGGTCTTAGTCAGACCACATGAACCACCTCCGCCTCCACCAATGCATGGAGCAGGAGATGCAAAACCCACACCCACCTGTATAAGGTATGTTGGGGCAAGCACTTGATAGTTATTACATGGGTTGGTAGCCCTTTTTTTTTTTTTTAAAGGCCCAGATAGTAACTATTTTGGGCTTCGTGGGCATATTTGGGTCACACCTACTCAATTCTGCCTTTGTTGCATGAAAGCAGCCATGGACTATATGTAACTAAATGCACATGTTTGTGTTTCAACAAAACTTAGTTTACAAAAATAAGTAGTAGGGTCCATTTGGCCCTGTGGGAAGTACTTTTCCAGCTGATACATTCTCTTGGGAAAATACAACTAATGAGAATTTACTTGAAAGGTTAAAACATGTATCATTTTCTTGCTTTGTTATTAAACTTAGGATATACAGTAGGGAAGGAAGGTCCTTGATCAGAGTCATCTTGTTCAACATTGTTTAACTTTGATTAGATGCTAAAGAAACATAATTCTTGTTTATATTAATTAGCCTGTGGTAAAATTTGTTTTGTTATATGTCATTTCACTTTAAGTCATCGAACCTATCGACATTTATAAGGGAAGACTTACTGCATTAATGCAAATAAAAAATTATGTGGTGTTTTAAAGGACTAAAAAATGGGAACCAAAGGTGTGATTATAAATGTTAATTTGATATTAGGGGAAATATTGTAAAAATTTGAGAGAGAATAGGCAATTGCTCATAGTATTTTAGTAAAGCTGTTTTGAAGCTTAATTTTGTCCATTGTTAACCAAATTATAATTTTGTAAGGAGAAAGCAAGGTCAGCTTTATAATTTTTAGTTAAAAAAGAAATCAGCCTGCTGTCACTGACTCATTTGATGTTTCATCCTCAGGAAGGGAGGGCTGTAAATTTCCTTTTGTGGTTTATAATTAGTTGTCGCTGATTTAACTAAAATGACATATGATGAGCCTTAATAGTTTCAATAAAAATACACAGTTTTACAGGCCATGGCTATTGCTACAAATATTGTATATATGATAAACATTGAGTCATTAGAAAGCCTGTTATCACAAAATGCTTGAGTGGATAGGAAAGTTGCATGAGAGGATGAGACCATTAAGTTTTACCGACCAAAGTCCTGCTATTAATTTTCTTGTTGGTGTACTTTTATTTCTACTTTCATTCTATAGTAAATACTGCTGAAAATTGTTTAATTTCTGTAGGAGCATGTTAATGCAGCTACCTTGATATAATTACTGATCATTTATATTTGTGTGATTAATTTTTTCTCTTTTAATAACTTGCTAGGACCTCTTTATCATTTCAGTTCTGCTACAGGTTTGATAGAAAATCGCCCTCAGTCACCAGCTGCAGGCAGGACACCTGTGTTTGTGAGCCCCACCCCCCCACCTCCTCCACCGCCTCTTCCATCTGCCTTGTCAACTTCTTCATTAAGAGCTTCAATGACTTCAACTCCTCCCCCACCAGTACCTCCCCCACCTCCACCTCCAGCCACTGCTTTGCAGGCTCCGGCAGTGCCACCACCTCCAGCTCCTCTTCAGATTGCCCCTGGGGTTCTTCACCCAGCTCCTCCTCCAATTGCACCACCTCTAGTCCAGCCCTCACCACCCATAGCTAGAGCTGCCCCAGTATGTGAGACTGTACCAGTTCACCCACTCCCACCAGGGGAAGTCCAGGGTCTGCCTCCACCCCCACCCCCACCTCCCCTGCCTCCACCCGGCATTCGGCCATCCTCACCTGTCACAGTGGCAGCTCTTGCTCATCCTCCCTCTGGGCTCCATCCAGCTCCATCTGCTGCCCCAGGTCCCCATGTTCCATTAATGCCTCCATCTCCTCCATCACAAGTTGTCCCTGCTTCTGAGCCAAAGCGTCATCCATCAACCCTACCTGTAATCAGTGATGCCAGGAGTGTACTTCTGGAAGCAATACGAAAAGGTAATTTTTTCAGGGCCAATAAAAGTACTGCTTTTGAAGCTTTAGACACTTTCTTATTATTTGAACAATAATCTTTTGCTCATTTATAAAATTTTAAATGATTGTATTTTTGCACAAATGATCTAAGAGAAAGTAAAGCTATGTCCAGCTTGTATTTTAAATCATTTTCAAGAAGATATATCACATTTTATTTTATTTTCATATTTAGTAGAGTTTATAATGTTTATTGAATGAATGAGAAATTAAAAGTATCAGAAAATAAGTTAAGTGCTCGCTTCGGCAGCACATATACTAAAATTGGAACAATACAGAGAAGATTAGCATGGCCCCTGCGCAAGGATGACACGCAAATTCGTGAAGCGTTCCATATTTAAAAAAAAGAAAATAAGTTAAAACCCTTTATATTATGTTTACTATGTATATTAACTCCCTTAAAAGAACTACTTTCTTCCGAGTAAAGGCTCTCCATCTGGTGAATCAGGGGCACTTGCTCTACCAGATGCCTTTAAATTTTCCTCTCTTAGTAACAACAAAGACCTGGCATATTCATTGATTTATCCTGCCAGCATTTCCTAAGCACCTACTACATGCTAGGCACTAACAGTATAGAAGGAGTAAGAATGCTTCTTTCTCAACTACCAGGGAGAATAAAGCCTCAGAAATACCATCAGCGATGTTTATTTTATTTGACCTTAGAGGTAGCAGAAGAAAAATACTATCTGGTTAACTTCAGGATTTGATGAGCAAGGAAGTAAATGTTTTAATAAACTGTAGATAGCCACTGGATGTCTGGTAAGTTCCACCAACTAATATCACAGAGAACATAATGAAACAATTAATGTCTGTCTAAATATAATTCCTTCAAGATGTTTTTAAATCTTGCTTTATATTTTTCTCTTAGTATTTCTCATATGTATTTAATTTCATTCCAGAAAGATGAATAATATCTAGTATTTGGCATTTTGGTTTACAACAAATGGTTTGCATTTACTATATCAGGTATTCAGCTACGAAAAGTAGAAGAGCAGCGTGAACAGGAAGCTAAACATGAACGCATTGAAAATGATGTGGCCACCATCCTGTCCCGCCGTATTGCTGTAGAATATAGTGATTCAGAAGATGATTCAGAATTTGATGAAGTAGATTGGTTGGAGTAAGAAAAATGCATTGATAAATATTACAAAACTGAATGCAAATGTCTTTTGTGGTGCTTGTTCTTTGAAATGTTTGGTCATTCCAGTGTTTGCTTTCTTTTCCTTAAGATAAATAACCCTTTTTCCTCCATAATTTTTGATTTCTGAGAAAAATATTAGCATACAAACTAAAATGTTTTACAGTGGCTTACCTTTTATTTTTCCCTGAAAAAAAAAACAACAACACATAATTTGGTCAAATAAACCACTAAGTATTAAGCATGGACAGCTGTTGTTAGAGTAGCAGATTAAGTTTTTTGATATATCTTAATTGTGCACTTTGTGATTTTTAATTTAAAGAAAGCGACTGAGATTGAAATCTTGAGGGCAGCTGTAACTATTAATGAGCCTTATTCCATTTCTTGATGTTTTCAAAAAAAGAAACATTGATTGATTATATGAATACACTCAGAAAATACATTTAGCTTGTAGTATTGAATTCTCTTAAAGGAATGCTTGAATTTTTTTAATTATTGTTTTTAAATACTTGCCTTATTTGAATGTTTAGCAGCACCCTTTCCTACTTATATATTGTGTGGTACGATTTTGCTTGCCTATAAGAGTTTAAAAGATTTCCATGTGAAATACTCTGACATAAACATACATGTAACTTACACAACTGTTACGAATAACAGTCTGATTTAATAAATGGTTCACTTTAAAGGTTCATGGTGTTGCTCTTTGAATAAAGCTATTTCTGAAAGTTTATCAAATAATATAAAGTAGTCTTTTAATAGAGATAGTAAACAAAGATTTTAAAGTCTACTTAATGCTGCATGTGTAATTTCCTAATTGTACAGATTTGTATTGTCTAATGTATAAGGTAACTTTTCTATCATTTTCTTCCTAAGGTCACACAGTCAGTATTTTTCAACTCCTCATGCTCTTAAAATATTAACTTGCTAATTTCAGCACACCTTACCTTTAACATTATTCTTGAAATTACACTTTGCAGTGTTAAAATGAGTTGTGAATGTTTGTACAGTCCAGATTCCAAGGTGGAGGGGAATCAGCATTAATGCCAGAGTATTAATTGTGAAGAAAAGACGAACTGAGGTTTTGGCAGTTTGACTGCTGTCTTTGTCCTTGCCTCTGGCCACTCCTTTTGCAATATGCAGTTCCCAACTCCTCCTATCAAGGGATGAGTTCTAATCCACGCTCTTGGCTCTTGAATCTGAGACTCATTTTGGCTAAAAACCTATGGCAGGAATAGGCTCAGGAGCCTGCTAGAAGACCAGAAACCTCATGCAGAGGGCTTTCCCTAGGGAGGCCACCTTAGGCCAGCCAAGAACAAACTCACCTGCTGCCTGACTGTAGATAGATGAGCAGGCCTAGCTAAGATTGGCCCAGCCCAGGAGAACTATTCAGCCAACCTGCAGACTCATATGCAAAAATAAATGCTTATATTGCCTTATATCTAAGTTTTGAGGGGAATTATTTCACATAGCATTATTGTGGCACTAGAGAGCTGATACATGCGGTCACTGGTAACTTGCTAATTTGGGGGTTATTTAGGCAGATAACTAATGATTTGTAATCCTTTATTATAGGAATGATGAACTAAGTAAGCTCTATTATAGCAGTACAGTTTGGATATAAACCATTTCCTAATGGCTCTAAGAAACAAATACTTGCTTTGGTCTTTTGGTTAGTCTAGAACAAGAGATTGCATAGCCATTTGAGACTTCTTTCCAACCTTACAAAACTCTATTATATTGAATTTAACTCAAGAAAATAAAAAGACAAACTCAAATAAAGTTTTATCTTTTTAAGTGTGCTTATGGTCAAAGGTGTAGCTGATAGATGGTTTTTATAATGCTCAGTTATAGCCATATAGTTAAAACATAATGGTACTAGTATTGAAGCAGTTAAGGGTGATAAAAAGGAAATGATTAAAGATTTCCTAATAATAGAAGTGGATCTGTTATAAAGCCTGGAAGTATGCAGGTATCCTAAATAGTTTATGACAGATTACTATTTGTTTTTGCTTTTGTTTTTACAACGTTCCTGGAAGATAAGCAACTGTCCATAGACTGAAGAAGCCATATATATGTAGTATTGATCTTAAAATCAAAATAACCTTTCAGTCTAGATACTCAAATTAACTTGCTGGAATAATTTGGAACAAATCATTTAATGGTCAATTTTTAATATCCTAGGAAGAATGAAAGTTACGGGGTAATGACTACCTTTTTCTTATTGAATTATGTTACTATTCTAGAAGGTTATTCATAATCAGGGTCAGAAAAAATGAATTGAACATTGTGGGGAAATAATTGGCTTCACTTGTTTTGGTTGAAGTCATCCATTTGCCTCCATATTACCAAATCCAATGAATATTCTTTAATCCTTTATTTGATCTTTATTCTGTGTGTGCTCTGCCTCCTTGAAGCTGTCAATTCCTCTGGTGTTTTTGGTGACACTGTTCCTTTCTCTTCTAATAAGGGAGGGACAGAAGAAGGGGAGGAAAATCCCTAGCAGCAGTGGAGTTTGGGGTGACGTTCAGTCATTGTGGAGGGAGAGTGTGTCTATAACTTTTTCTAAGAAATATTTGTAAGCTGCAGATCTATAAGGCATTTTAAGCTATAACCACTGCTTTTCATAATTTATAATATATTTGAGCAGATACCTTCTGAAGCAGTTTTACATTATGAATATTTTTTAAAAGATAAAAGAACAAAATGTTCATTTGGTTGCGTTCTGTAAATTATGAAACACCTCCCTTCATTTCCACCTTTAGAAAGCCCCTACCTTTTCTTCCACAATCACTTCACATCGTATTTTCATGAAGGCTTCTCAGATCACCACGAGTTCTTCCTTTGCAGTTTCTCTAATTCTTTTATTATAAGCTTTCTTTAGGTGATACTTAATGCCATATATATTGCATTAGTTATTACCTATTCAAGCTTGCGTAATAGGTTTCTCACAAGATAGCTGGGGCCTTGTCTAAAACTGGCAACTCACAATAACTCTGTGTAAAAAGGTTCAGAAATTCCCCCTTTTATTCTGTCCACGAGGGCTGTTAAAATCATATCTTCCTAGATACTGCTTCTGTTTAAAAAATTTTTTTCACCACTGATCTCAGTAACAAGGTTAAGCTAAAATGAGTCCTAACTTCATTAAAACTGTGTGCGCATGGGCAGGTGTGTAATTTAAGAAATGCAAAGCATAGGACAACTCTTCTGGCCCGGAGGTGGACGTTATTAATATTTCTGAAGTCCCTTTTTAGGGCAGAGAGCAAATTTAATCAAATATTTTAACTCAGTGGGAATTCTCATGAGTTACTTTTAAAACATAGCTTTATGTTTGCAGTTTAGTAAACTCACTAGTGCTGTTTGTTTATTTTCACTCTACTACATTTATCTTGAACCCAGCCTTTTAAAAAAATTACTTCCTTAAACAGATGGAGGCATAAAATCAATTATTTAAAGCTCCTAAATTGTTCAAGAAATTTATTTTGGAATATAAGATCTCAATTGTCCATGTAATAAAAAATGCAAATAAACCAATTCAAGATATTAATCATGCAGCATCAGGACTTAAAGATTTCTTTGCTGTGTTAAGTTAATGAAAATATTAAATTTCAGTATTTCTAAATTGCATCATATAATTAATAGAAATCATCCTACTGAAGCCAAACAGAAGGCATAGGACCCTTGTAATACAAAGAATAAAGTCTTTTCCTCCCTTTATTCATTTCTGTACTAAGAACAAATTTATGTTCTCCATGACTTGGCTGTAGAATGCATCAGTAATCTGTTGCTTTTCAAGCCTGACAACCAGGCTCTGAATAAAGAATGAATACCAGCTTTGAATGAACATTTCAGGCACTTTTTTTTCCCCAGCCTAGTTATCAATACCTTTTCTTACTGTAAGGCCAGCTGCTCTTTTTTGCTTTAGAAAAAAATATTTAAACACAACTGAGCATGTATTGAAGTTATCTTTATTAGGATGTTTATAGTTTGTCTTCCCTATAATAGATACATTTTTTTAGTGATAATGAATATTTTATCATATCTATGTAAATATGTGCCTTGTGTATGTCTGTATTATACTCAGAGACTTCCTGATGAATTTATTTGTTCATCCTGTCCTTAGGTAAGTAGCTTTTCCAATACTACTACTCTTGATACTTTGATGTCTACCAGAGTAATAAAATTCTCAGCCACTTTTCTGGCCTGGCAACAGTTTAAAAGACCCATGAGCCATCAAGTCACAATCTGTTTTCTATTGTAACAGTTTCAGATACTACTTAAAAGTATCTCTTTATTCTTATCTATGAAAGCTGTGAAGTGTTGCACTAACTTCAAAAAAAATGCAAAGGAATTATTTTCCAGGTAAAGGAGCACATTTCCCATTATGCATGGTTTATTTTTACATTCCTTTTTATATTTATTGTTTGTTTGTTTTTTTTTTTTTTCAACAAAAATTTTTGATGCTTTCAGAGTCACACTGCTGAGTATTGGAGCCACATTAGTGAATAGACAATGTCCTGCTTTCCGAGCACACACATACATGGACAAAAGAACAATGAACGTTATGTTAACTCAGCACAGAGACCGAATCTTGACTGGAAGTCAGGAAAGACCTCCAAAAGGAAATGGCATTTAAGAGTTTGAGGAGCATCTGGGCAGGCAAACGTTAACGCGAGGGTGAACCATGGCCTGTGTGCAGGCAATAGGTGTGCCTGACTCAAAGCTGGCAGGGAGTGGAGTAACCAGAAACTAATTAGAAAGGTGAGCCAGAAGCATATCATGAGAGGTTCTTAGGAACTATATTAAACAGCCTGCACTTTGTTCCATGGGTAATGTTGAAGTAATGCACCAAAATAGCATTTTGGTAAGATGATTGGTGACTATAAGAGAGGTAAATTAATTGGAAGTAAACTTGGAGATCTGGAGACCAGTTGGCAATTACAGTAGATGGCAGATAATAATTTGGGATGGTGGTGACACAGGAGATAGATAAGAGAGATTTCGGGTGTGAAATGCATGGGACAGGGTACCTGGAGAGAGAGGAGTCAAGGATAACTTTCAGAGTCCTGGTTTACTGATCAAGAGCCATGGAGGAACAGGTTTGAGAGAAGGAGGGAATACGGTGTGGGATTTAGGCAGGCAAAGGATCACTGACTGGTTGGAGGAGGAATTAATTTTATATTTGTGAAAGAGAACCTTCTGCAGGAAGGAGAAAAGGATAGCTGTGTAAGCAGTTGGATTTGAAGGTCTGGTACCTGAAAGTTGAGAAAATTTCCTTCTAATGGCATCTGTTTTCTCTTTGAAGCAGATGACAATGCCGCAACTCAGGGTGATTAGAACACAGAAGTGTCAACACTTTTAAGAAAAGTAGTCATTGTGAAAAATGAGAGATTTCCAGGGAAATAGAAAATTGTCACAGTCTTGAAAACATTGTTGAAATTGGTGACCATGATTTTACAATTGGCTGCAGTCTGCAACGTGTTGGGGATATTTGCCCCTGAGCAGTCTACGGACAGTTTTCAGAAAGAGTTGGATTCGTTGCGAGTTTGGTTTTGGCTGGATTGTGGGATGGAAGGACTATCCAGCGAAGATTGTCCAATCTTAGCATCTTAAACCCATGGTTAAACTCCCATGTTGAAGTTGTTCTCTAATTTGCCATGATGCTAGTTTGTTTGCCTTTCTCATTAAGTACAGTCCAGTAGGCCCAGCTGGATGGTCAAACATGCAGATGAATCTTCTCTGTAAGAATTCACAACTTCGCCTCCCCCATAGGCTCAATATCATTTTGGTTTTCTTGGTAACTTGGTTTATTCTGCCATTCCTCTTCTGTTACACCTGAGAACTTCTGCCTTGTTCTCATGTTAACGTGCTCAGTTATCCTTTATTCTGTCATTTTGCAGATCTAGAAATCTGAGGACTCTGTCTAAGATGATTCTGCCATGAAGGTTATGTAATTCAAAACAAAGAAGAGGCAAGGGGAGTCTCTTTGGGGTTTGACTTTTTACTTCTCCCTCGTGCTGGGCAATCTCATCTGCCTCGTTTACTTTGTTGGCACAAATCCATTTTCCTTTCATGACACTTCCCTCAGCTCAGAAGGTAATACTGTGCTTGATTTTGTCAATTTTGTGTTTTGGAGCATATTAAAACAAGGCCAAATTTTAAAATTTGATTCTTGGATTGGTTAATTTTGCACAGCTCTTTGGCAGTAAGCTTTTTTGTTGTTGTGTTTTTGTTTTTTGTTTTCTACATTTTGCCAGCCATCTCAGAAATGAGAGATGTCTGGCACAGAGTCTCAGTAAAAGCATTTGGATAATTTGGTGTGAACTGCTTATCATCATCAATAAAATAACTCAAGGAGAAGGGTGTACTAACCACCTATTGAGACTTTCCTCTTGATAGCAAAGACCAGCCATTTCTTTTGTTTGATTGTTTTTTAATTAAAAATTTTTAAAGATTTTATTTATTATTTTTAGAGAGAGGGGAAGGGAGAGAGGCAGAGCAGGAGAGAGACATCAATGTATGGTTGCCTTTCACCTGTCTCCAGCTACAGACCTGGCTGGAGACCTGGCTTGCAACCTGGCCATGTGCCCCAGCTGGGAACCGAACCAGCAACTTTGGGTTCGCAGACAGTCACCTTATCCACTGAGCAGCAGCCAGGGCTGATTGTTTTATCTTTTTTACTAGAAAACATGCATACAGAAAAGTGCATAAAATTTTGAGCTCAGTGATCTGCCACAGCATGAATACCAATGTAACCATCATCTAAGAAATAGAATATTGCCGTCACTCCAGAAAGCCTCTCATGCTTCCTTCTCATTACCCACCTCCTCACCTCTGGCCCCTAGAACCACCACCCTAATGTATGATAATCATGTCTTGCTTCCATGTAGACTTTTTACTACCTAAGCCTGTGTTTCTGATTATAACAGTGTAATTGTGCCTATGTTGTAAACTTTATATAAATGGAATCATTTAGTATGTGCTGTTTTGTCTGTCTCTGAAAATTCAGCCATGCTGTTCTGTGTAAGCAGTGCTTTGTTCATTTTTGTTGCTTTCTAATAGTCCACAGTTTATCCATTCTAGTGTTGATGGATGTTTTAGTTTGCTGTTCGGGGCTTTTACAAATAATTGTGGTATGAACATTTCCTCCCTGTTTCTTATTTATGTGTAGGCTTTTCTATTAAGTGTATACCTAGAAGTGGAACTGGCTAAATCATATCCTGTGTGTATCATCACTTTTAGTGAATAATGTCAAATGGTTTTCCAACTTTCTGTTGTTCCGCATGTTTGCCAGCCTTTGGTACCACTCTGCTTAAAATTAGCTTTTCTTGTAGGTTTGTGGCGGTGTCTCGTTATGGTTTAAATTGGCTTCTCCCTGATTACTAATGAGGTTGGACATCTTTTCATGTTTATTAGCCTTAGCTTCTTCCTCTCTTGTGGCTTGTCTTCTCACTTGAATGGTGCTCTTTGAAAATAAGTTACTAATTTTAATGTAGCCCATTTAGCAGTTGTTTTTATGGTTAGTGATTTTTGTGCCCTATTTAAGAAGTACTTTCCTATGCCACGGTTGTACATGATTTTCCTGGATTCTAGAGGCCCTGTTGTTTTATTTTTCATAGGTTGTCTTTTATTTTTGTTTAAGATTTTGTTTTTATTTTTTATATTTTATTTTTAGAAAGAGGGTAAGAGAGGGAGAGAAGCATTGATGTGAGAGGGGAACGTTGATCAATTGCCTCAGATATGTCCCTGACCAGGGTCAGAATCTGCAACCCACTCATGTGCCCTGACCAGGAATCAATGGGTGACCCTTCACTTTGCAGGATGATGCCTAACCAACTGAGCCATGCCAGTCAGGGCAGATTATAAGTCTTTATAATCCATCTGGAATTGATTTTTCTGTGCCATGTGAGGTCAGAGTTAAGTTTCATTTTGTTTTCATATGGATAGCCAATCCAGTTAGCCACTTATTGAAGACTGTCCTTTCCCCAGTGCTCTCTGCAGGGCCAATTCATCAAAAATACATAAACACAGATAAAAAATATCTTTATATTTGTGTTGATATACTCATATGACTGATATAATAACTGCATAATGATAACACAGATACACACAAATACAAGTTTGTAGACTTGCCTCTGTTCCACTGGTCTATTTTTATACATCATAGTTTTTTTTAATGGTTATAGCTTTATAGAAAGTATTAATATCCCAAGAACATATGCCCATCCACCTTGTTGGTTTTCTTCACTATTCTAGGCCCTTTGCATTTCTGTATAAATTATAGAATATGGGCTGCTAATGTTGGACATTAGAGGCAACAGTAGTTAAATGGACCTTGCTAAGTGGGAACTCATTACAGTTTTTATTTCTGCCACTGTGGGTATATCATTCATGTGCCCTCATGCAAGTTTCCCTGGCCTTAGTACGGCAGACCTGAATCAGCTAAGCATTGGAATGTCTCTGAAACTCTGTGCCTCTAATGAACAGGTCTTCAGTTGGCTGCTTAGTTGTATCTGCAATTCTCCGGTCAGAGTAGGGGTAAGCTCCCAAACTAATCTGTCACCCATAGACTTCAGCCGCTTGCTAACAGCCTTCACAATCTTACAATCCCACTGCAAAGCATCATTGCACCTTGGCAATAACCAGCCAGCCGCACTGTCATTTTAGGCATTGTTCATTTCATTCCTGAATCATTACACAAGCAAGGACAGTCACCTTCCCAGGGTTTTTTCAGGTCACCATCGGTGAAATCTTCAGCCATTTGTCCACTGCCCTGTGCCAGAGACTATCTGTGCCCCACTTACCAATCAAGATAACATTCCTCTTTGCCTAACGGGTAATGAAAAATCAGTTCTCTGCGATGCACATGCCAAGACAGGATTAGATGTGCACAATATTTATTGGCGGGGCAGGGGGGTGGGGCATGCCTAGGGAAGAAAAGTGGGAGCAGAGAAGGCCTGTAGAGAGCCTTTAGATGGTGAAAGAAAAGGGGAGACAAAGGAGTACTGGTTGAAAAGTGTCTTGGACTGCACGGTTAATTCTAAGAAAGTTTGGCCAGGTCTGTGAGGAGCCCTCTGGCAAGGTTGCCTGTTAGGGGAATGGGCCAGTATTCCACCTTGCTGTGCTTAATCATTAACTAGGAGTAGCGTAAGGTAAGCTGGCCGGGCACCAACATAGCAGCAGCTCCAGAAGGGCAGCAGCTGGTGCCTCAGTTGCTGTGTGTGCCCCAGCAGGAGGGTGAAGGGTGCGTTTTTATAGCCAACAGAGAAAGTAACTGGGCCACCAAATTCCCCCCAGATCTTAACTTAGCCTGGCAATTCTTTACTATCTTGTAACGTCTCAGATAGTTTCAAGCATCTGTTTTTACTATTTTGTCCAACTTCTAATTGTCTTCGGCAAGAAGGTAGATCAGCGGGGGTAATGGTGGTACCCCATTACCAGAAGGTGCTGGCCAGCCCAGTTTCTTTTCTTATTTCTTTATAAAAAGGGGGGAGATTAATGAGAAGGCCATTTTTGGTACTTAGGAAAAGTAAAAATTACCATTTTTCCATGTTGAGCTTGAGTTATGTAAAATGCCATGTTCAAATTTTTACCGAGTTCTTTAAACTCACGATTAAACTGTTTGCTGTGAAACAGTATGCAGCTGCATTTAAAGACACATCAGAACAAAAAGAGAACTGTGAACAACCCAGGTTATTTTTAACTAACAAAGGCAAGTGTTACAAAACATAGATGCAGAGAGGCTTGCATAAATGGAGACAGTGCCTCCCTGGAGTTTTCTGAAGAATGAAACAGCAAGTGACAGATCTGTCAGATGGCTCCCGATTTACCACTGGGGATGCACAGGGCGCTATTTAAAGTTACACAACCTATAAAAACTTCATCATAAATCAAAATTCCCTAGTGGCACCTTACTTTGAAGCACTTGCTTAAGGAAAGAATGTGTGTTTGGAATATTTATTTACATGTCCAATCCTATTTTAACTTTTTGGTGATTATAGAATCTTTGTTGATTACAAATGGTGCCCTAACAGGTATGGCTGTTAGAGGATAGAGATTATCTTCTTCTTTTTTTTTTTTTTCAATACTCACCTGAGAGCATGCTTATTGATCCTAAAGAGAGGGGAATGGAGGGAGAAAGTGAGGGAGAGAAACATCCATCAGTTGGCTCCCCGTGACTGGGAATTGAATTGACAACCTTTTGGTCTAACTAACTGAACCATACCACACCAGCCAGAGTGAGACTGTCTTACTCATGTTTCTACTCCCAGTTCTTGATACAACACATGTTTGTTAAAATAAACCATTACCTATCCAGACTTCTTGAGAAATAAATCATTCTGGGTAAATCTCTATTTCGTGTAATTAAGGGTTAAAATTTTACATACTACAAAGCAAGTATTAGTACCATCTCCATCCACCCTCACCCCCACCACCCTGTTAACCATCTTTTATTTTTTGTGTTGGTCACTGTCCTAAGTAGTTTACATTTTTATCTCATTTAATTTTAAAATCAGGAGGCGCCAGGAACTAGTATTACATCCCTCTTGTTGAGAAAGGAACTGAGGTTCAGAGTTGTGGTTTGGCTGGCCCATGTCTCACAGCTTATAAGGAGTGAAGCCTGGATTTCAATCCAGTGTGTCTGGCTCTAAAGCCCATGACCTTAATCACTATTATTACTGAAAGCTACAGTCACTTTCTCATAGTGAAGCCAGCACCTCTTTACCACAGAGAATATTCTGGCTCTGAACAACCACCTTCTTTTACTGTTCCCTTAAGTTGACTTGTCAGCATGATTAATGCCTCATTAACACAGTGAATAAGCAGATCACTCTTAGACTCTTCAATCCACTCTTCCAGTTCACTTGCATTATTAGTTCATGGAGTGGGGAGGAATTACCTACCATTTACACAGTGGTGATTCAACTTGGCTGATATCAGGCTTGCCTATGGAATTTCTAGGAACTTCTCAGCCATTATCTCATCAAATACTTTTTCTACCCTTCCTCCCTCTTTTCTCTCATTCCTTCCCTCCTACTTCTGAGATTACAATTCTGTATATGCTTAATAATTTGATATCTTCTCAACTCTTGGGATGCTCTGCTGTTTCATCCACCACCCCCACCCCCCCACACACACACACACCCTTTTTTTTTTTATGTTTCAGCTTGGGTAATAATTTCTGTTGTTTTATCTCTGAAGTTTACTGATTCTTTCTGTGGCTTTGTTCAATCTATTGCTGTCAAAGCATTCTATGGGTTTGTTCATGGGCTTTCTATTTGTAGCATTTTTATTGAATTCTTTTCTTACTATTTCTACTTCTCTGCTAAAACACATGTTGTCAGCCTTTTCCATTAGAGCCTTTAACATACTAATTATTGTTGTTTTAAAATTCTCTGCCTGCTATTCCAATAAGAATACTATAGGTAGTGTGCATGATGTCTCATCTTTTCTTTTTGTCATAACAGATTGGGATAACAACAGGAAAGTTCAACTCAAAATCCTGATTACAGTTAGATTATTAGGAGATACCTTGTAATTGTTTTAGTTATAAAGTTATCTTTTTAAATTATATTTTCTAAATGCTGGTACATGTTATTTTTCAAAATATTGGTACAGTTTCATCAACCTTGTTGATCTTGCCTAATAATTCTAATACTTTGAGTTCTCTTGGATTTTCTAGGCAGCGATTGTAAAATGTTTGGGAATAGGCATGCTATTTTGGAAACCTGGTATCTCTAGCATTAACACCGTGTCAGGGCTAAGAAAATGATCAGTGTTATGTGGAGTGGATATGACTAGACAGTAAACTATTCTTGACTTAAAAATAGAAGCATTGATCATCACAGTGACTCTGTACCTCTAAGATCTTAGGACTGAGAGAGAGGTGTTGGTATATTTGAGAAATTATGTCCTATCAGTTTCATTGTGAAACTGGAACCTTCAGTGAGGACTAAGATGCAAAGGAGGTACAAGGCGGACATGGCTGCAGCCAACATCCAGGGTGGGAGAACTCTCAGAGGACAGCAGGCCAACCCAGGGTCTGCCGCCAAAGTGTCAACGCATAGAGGGCAAAACGAAAGGCTCAGGGGAGAAAGCAGCTGCTCAGGGAGAAACAGACAAGTAAGAGAGACTGTTCCCATCCTCCTTGGGAGGTTCCAGCCTCCTGGTCTGCTATGGAACTGCTCTCTTCCTCCACCCCTTCTACCTAATCAAAGGTGAGAACCCGGCTAAGCTAGATATGCCTCCCTGCCTGTCCGTCTGTTCATGTCTACTATTTTCCTACGCAGTCCACTCACCATTAGCTCCGTCCTGAAAATGTCTTGGTTATGACTAAGAAGCTGTACTGTACGACTCACAGTTACGTTATTGTTACTGAGAAGCGACTGCTGAGAGACAGTCCTCCATGCTTTGGAGACAATAAGATCTTCACGTCCAAAGCATGATTTTTAGAGGCTCTTGTATTCCAGCAAGTCCCTGGCCACTCCTTACCTGGACCATTTCTCAGCGTTGTTTAGACAGTAAACAACCTTGAGTTAGATCATGTCTCCCTCCCTCCCAAGATCAAACCTGTTTGCTTTCTGCTTTAAAAGAGCAGGCACAAGCTCAGCCTTGCTGTCCTGTGACACAAACCACTGGACATGCAAGTCTACGTTCAGGCCCACTCACTTCACCCTTGTGGGAACCGGAGCTCAGGAAAGCAGTGAGAATATCGGACACTTTGGCTACTGCTTCAGCTATGAATTAATAGTTTTTCATTCCCTACTCATGTCTTCTATCAGCATCCAGGGCACAATAACTTGCAAGTAGTGGAATCTCAAATCCTTGACAGTTCTTGACAGACTAAAATAAACTAACCATGCAGCCAGTCTGATTGGGACTTGCCTGCAACAGGAATCAACAGAAATGATTGCATTTTTCCTCTTTACATCATGGTAGGAATATTCAGGAAGTTGGGCCTATCTTAGGGGAGGACCACACTCTCAGAATCAAGGTTTGGGCTCTGACTCAAGGCCAGAAAGGAACACTTTCTACCCTGGAAACAAGGCCATGTAAACGTTTTCTTGCTACAATGAGTGAAAGATGACAGCCGGTGTGAGAACTGGAACTTACCAGAGGGTCTCGGTTTCAGGGCACCTCTGTGGGTTTGACTGGAAATGTAGCATCTGCTCTTTCTCCCCCTCCTCCCTGCTTCTCCCTTGAAATTATTTGGAAATAATTTCAAACTGACAGAAAACTTGCTGGAATAGTACAAAGAAAACTCAGACCAGACACCTTTTACCAAGATTCACTTGTTAAAATTTTACCTAATTTTATGTATTATTTGTTGTGTGTGTGTGTTTTAAAAGATTTTATTTATTTATTTTTAGAGGGGAAGGGAGGGAGAAAGAGAGGGAAAGAAACATCAATGAATGGTTGCCTCTAGGGCGCCCTAACCAGGAACCTGGCCTACAACCCAGCCATGTGCCCTGACTGGCAATCAAACCAGCAACCTTTTGGTATGCAGGCTGGCGCTGATTCCACTGAATCACACCAGCCAGGGCTGTACATACTTTTTAGTGAACGACTTGAAAGTTATATACATTCAGGCTATTAATTTCTATAGATAAGCTTACATCTGAGATCCACCTTCTTCCAGATTCCTTGCAATTGTGACTAATGTTAGCCTGAAGTTGCTGTTTACTTGGAACATTTTTATTATCTTGAGAACTTAATAGGAGTCTTGGTGACTGAATGTAAGATTTTAAAATAGTTACTTAATTTTCTCAAGGATTTTATGTATGTTGGTGACATATGGTTTGTATTAGAAAACTACAACAAAGGAATGCTGACTGATTGTTTCAGATTGAAAACATTTTGCAAACGCTAATTCTATGCAAATATTATTAATTATGGCTTGTTGTGACTGACTGTACATGGTACCAGTTTTATGTGTATAAAAAAGAAATGTAGCTTAAAGAAAAGGTGCAAGTGAACCAGTTGATAATAGATTAATTTTTTAATTATTTGGAATTTTGTGCACATGGTCCAGGCACCACTCTGATGCCAGGTAAATAAGGCAAAAGATAATTCTGTGAATATTTTAATGAAAAATTTAAAAAATCAGGAATAATGTTAATGGTAGTTATACTTCATTAAAATATTATTTTATTATTGGTTAATGTAATTTAAAACACTGAAACTGGACTACAGATGAGCAGAAATCTTAGCCAGTTTTCTGGTATCAATTTAGAAATTTAGCATCAGATTCACATTAATCCCACATTAGTTTTAGGAAGGAGAGGAGGTAGTTTTAATTAGGATTGAAGTTTCCTACTATGACTTGTGCTTAGAGCATGAGAAAGAGAGTGTCACATTAACTTAAAATGATATAGGGTCAACCTAAGACAATAGAGCCTGCAACTTCTTACTAGAATTTTATATTGTGGGAAGGTGAATAAGAAATGAGTCTATCAACATTTCAGCTAACTCTAATAAAATACCTGAACTAGCTTGTTATAATAAAAGCTGGATGGCATTTTGTTTTTGTTATGTAATACATAAAATTTATAAAATACATAAAGGACACCCACATTTTCTCTATCCATCTTAAGAAATGTACACTAACCAGCCCTGGCTGGTGGCTCAGTGGATAAGGTGCTGGCCTGCAAACCCAAAGGTCGCTGGTTTGATTCCCAGCCAGGGCACATGGCCAGGTTGCAAGCCAGGTCTCCAGCCAGCCCTGTAGCTGGAGGCAGGTGAAAGCCAACCATACACTGACATCTCTCTCCCTCTCTCCCTTCCTCTCTCTCTGAAAATAATAAATCTTTAAAAGAAAAAAAAGATATATACTAACCAATACAGTTGTTACTACTACTTGTGTTCTTCCAGTTATAACTACTACCATGAATTTGGTGTATTTATTATTTCTGTCCATTTATTGTATTTTTATGACATGCATATATATGAGTATATACACACGCATTTATATTTATCTTGGGGGATATATATATATATATATATATATATATATGCACTTATGTAAGGATGTATGTGTATGGAATATATATCTTCCCCCAAAATAGGTGTGAATATATGTATGTGTGGGTGTGTAAGTGCCTAAGAAATATTAGTATGGCTGTGCCTACCTTGCAGACTTCATGTTCATGATACACTGTTCACATTCTTTGCAGCTTTCTTTGTTCTCTAACAATGTGTTTGTGAGTTTCATTTCACTCCCAGAGTATTCCAAGGTGGGAATAGATGATAACTGATTTATTTATTTTTCTCTTGATGACGTTTATGGGTTGAACTATGTGAAATTTCTATTTTCCCAGGGAAGGAAGAACAATGAATTTTCAAACATGTTAATATATATATGAATGATGTGACTCATAAAGGATGACATTCCCTAATAGGACTTAGGTATTCCTAGGGTGGGGTAGGGTGTACAGGACCAAGGCATATTTTCAGAGATGTGGGTGGAGAAATACACTTCTGGGAAGCAGAGGTAATTCTGAGTAAAAGGAAAGACCAGGGCCACTCTGCTCACAACTATACCAACCCTGACAGCAAGGGCAGGGCAGGATAGACTTGAAGGTAGGAATCTGCTAATGGAGATGGTTGGCCCTGGATTAGTAGTACATTGGATAAGGAGCTGGGGCCAAGACCTGGAAGAGACCGGCTTGTTGGTGATCTAACCACCCAGAAGACAGCAAGCAGGTTGCTCTAAAGAGCTAGGAAAGCAGACCCAGTCAGGGAAATATCCTGCTGCTCCAGAAATAAGGACAGTCTGTGTGAAAGGAGCACTCAACCTAGCAGGGGTTTCAAAAGTCCTCAGGGCAGGCAAACAGCCAGCCCCCTCCCTTGCTCCCTTCTGCCCACAGTGGCTGAAAACTAGGAGAGGGACTCTTAGGGTGATTTGAACCAGTTTTATCTGTGTCAACCATTTAAGTTACTTAAAATTTGCCTTGCTCCACAGTAAAGATGACAACCAATCGCAACCATGTTGTGTTACAAGGAAGGGGGAAGGGATAGGAAGTTCAACAATGAAAGAAGACTAAAGAAAAATCATGAATACAGGGAGCAGACTGTTTAGGTGAAATTTACCTTGTGTCTGTTTGGGGGAGTGAAGGGGGAGAAGGACTTCTCACTAGCTGCTGAAAGTAAACCAAAGCAAATAGTTTGCACTGTGATTAGTTTGGGGGATGAGGGGCATATGCCATGGGACTTAGGTGTTAGCACAAGGGAAAAAAGGCATTTAAGATCATTATTTCCTTCTTTAGGAAGAGAATATTGAATGGTTTTTTGTTTGTTTGTTTAGTTGAAGAAACATTTAGATTCTTTAAAATCTTAGAGGCATAATCCCAGTTATGTAAATATCATAAACACATAGAACACCTGGATGAAATATGCCAAAATATCTTTAGATCCTAAGGTTGTCATTTTTCCCTATAGATAATATGCATTTTCTACATAAAACCATCTATGTTAAAAACCATATTTTATAGTTAAACAAAAAATCTACAGAAGACCACAGTGATGCTGGGTTGAGTCACTAGCCAGAAGCAGCCCACGGTAGGAGGGAAAGATACACACACACACACACATATGTGTGCAAAGAGTGTATGTTTACTTTTGGTGCCTCTTCAAGCATAAGTTTTCCACCTTGTTGCCAAAGCCCTGTCCATCTTATCTCTTCCCATTACCTCTGCTGCCTCCTCTGTCCACTTTGCTAGCAACTCTTTATGCCACAGTATCAGTAAGCCAAGGTGCTCATCACCAAAAAATAAATAATAACTTATTTTGTTGCCTATAGGGTCTTTAACAGGAGATAGGAAAGACTGGAAAGGCTTAACTCAAAAGAATAATGACAGGTGATTTTGGCACTTCAAGAAAGTGTGGGCCAATGTTTCCTGAATGCCTCTTCATTACACCCAAGGGCTAAGAATTGATTTTATGGTTTTAGGTGTCTTGATTATTTTGTGATTTTAATACTGAGAGAGAGCCTTTATATGATATATTAATAAATACAGCTGTAGAGGAAGGAATAGCCTGCTTAATCCGGCTGTGGCCAGCTGAGCTCTTCCAGCCCTACTGCTTGCTGTATGTTAGGTGACCCTGAAGAAACCTGCTTTTCTTGGGTAAAATGTGACCTTTTGAGATCTTAAGATAAATTAAATTGTGCCAGATATTCCTTTTTCCAGTATGAGTTTACCTGTCTAGAAATAGGATCAAATAACTTAAGGTTAGGTAGGTAACATAGACTAGGATATGAAACAGAGCCACCTCTGGACTGGCTTAAAAAAATACTTCATTCAGTTCCTTGAGAAGTTGGTTGAAGGAGGAAAATATACATATATTATGCATGTAAATTTAATACATTCTCCTTGCATGAGCTACTTTTCAGACATAGTTCATGTGCTTCTATAATTCACCAAGATGTATTAGACCTCTAACATCAGTATTTGATTCAGCCTTATATTTTCAGCAGGAAATGATTTGTCTTCTCAAAGAAAATGTGCACTCTCTTGGTTCTTTCAACAATACTCTATTTCCATACCTAAAAATAATGCTATCAAAATGAACTTTTTATCAATAGGAATACAAACTGTCTTGAGCTTATGTGTGACTTTCATTTGATATTCGTTAGCTAAGCTAGCAGGTAAAAGTACTAAACTCACTATGTTTCTTTATTGTAATCCTGCTGAAATCCACAAAAACAGAAATTATTCAAAACAATATGAAATAGAAATTTTTCCTGCTGTGGTATTTTTAAAAAGCTACCCTAGTTAAATGCTTGTACACAGAGGATGTAATACCTAAACGATAATGCTTCTAAATAAAGTATTTTCAATCACCCAATTTAAATGCTTTAAGATTACTGTTACTTTTCAGTAGATCAATAAACATTAACATTTATGTGGCAGACATTTTATAAACAGAGAAAGTACTCAGCAAGGATATTCAACAAATACTTGTATAGCTCCACAGTGCAGTAATAATAAAACATCATGATGAAAAAGACCCATTCATTCAGTGTCTTTTCAGATGTTCTTAAGTCTTCAATGGTATCAGTTTTCTCCAAACCCTGAAGTATCACAGATCTGCCTTTCATTGAGATGATATATTCAGATGGACCTTATTTCCCCTTCAGCTGATAAAACTAGTATTAGTATGTCACCTCCTAAATCTTACTTTAGTGTATACATTATTATTTTTTAAAGACATGGATGTAAAATATACTTCTATATGGTGTCTTTTCTTAATTGCCACCACCAGAGGACTTTTTTTTCTTTTTTTTTTTTCCATTGCTTTTTAGAGAGAGGAAGGGAGAAAGAGGGAAAGACAGAGACAGACATCTATTGGTTGCCTTCTCCCATGTGGTCTGACTGGGGATGGAGCCCAAAACCTTGCTATGTGCCCCAACCAGCAATCAAACCCACAACTTTTCCATTTGTGGGATGGCACTCCACTCAACTGAGCCATACTGGCAAGGGAATCTATGTGGTGTGTTTTAACTGCCTTGTCTCCATTGTCAGGGGTGCTTTCTTGAAGCAAAAGTGAGAAGTTGTTGACTGAGTTCAGTTAAAATTGAATCTCCTGCCAGTGGAGAGTGTGACAGTGAAGGGTTATAAAAAGGGTTTATGTTGCCCCGATGGGCAATGACAATTTAAAGACAGCTCTGAAGGGTCCCCTGACATGTCTGCCACTTAGTGTGTGGCTTAACTGCAATTGTCCCTTGCCACATGTGGAATACCAGAGGGAAACTCAAATGGTTTAAAAAAAACAAAAGCTAGTTACTGCTCCCCGCCACACACACATCCCTTGGTCACTTTTCAACAAACTAAAATTAATTGCAAAATTAAATGCCTGCCAAATTTGAAGCAATATGAAATGTTTCAGTTAGTATGTAGAAACACTAACAGCTGACACCCCTATGGCTCTAACTACATGCCATGCACTATTCTAAGCACTTTACATGTATTGTCATTCCATCTTTCCACCCACCCTGTAGGGCAGGTATTAGGGTGGTCCCGGAATCCAGGCAAAGCAGGTTAAACGTGTCTTGAAGTCACCTGAGTAGTAAGTGACTGGCAGAGCTAGTATTGAACCCAGATACCCTGGTCCAGAGCCCATGCTCTTCACCACTAGACTGTTCTTACACAGTGGGAAAAGTCCAATGTCAGATGCCTGGAGGAGGCGAGGCAGTAAGCATCCCTGTTGGCTGGACCTCTGGTAAACCCAGCCAGGTTAGAATTGATCACTGTTGCATGTATGCATTATTGAGTTTCTGGCTCTGGTCCGAGTGTGCTTGCTCATGATAACAGATAGGCTGTTTCAGTTGCATTAGGAGCCTCTTTAGAAGAGCCATGTGCCTCCATTAAAGCTTTGGATGTGCTGATGGAGGTTTTGTTCTTCAACAAGTTATTCAATATTCCATAAGCCCAGTTAGGGAAGACCTACTGTGGACCACAGAAAATCCCACCAAAACAGACTGTCAGGAAATGGGGAAAAAGCTTTTAACTTCTATTGCTATCATTTAAAAGAAATAAGTGGATGGCTAGAAATCTTTGCACCTCACACAAAATATAGGTCTAAAGCTCCATCAGTTGGTATCAGTCTGGTCAGGAAAGGCTTTGAAATGAAGTGGTCCCAATAAAATAGAACTGACCTTGGCATCAACCAACAGTGTGATTCAAGGACTACCAGCTCATCTGAAAAACTAACCCTAGAATCCATGAATTCCACACTTGTAGATGCATTCTCTTTTGTCTCAAGGCTTTATTTCCTCATGAGTCTCCTTTTAAAATGTCACCACCCTTGGGAGAGGGCACAGTTTTTGCCTTTATCAGCCCTCACTTGATACTGTTCATCACTTTAGCAGGGGTTGGGTGACAGGCAGCCGAGGGGAAGAATAGGCCCTGGACTCAGGCAGAGGACGGAAGGAGAAAAGGGGCCGAGAAGGTAGGAGGCAAACTCCATTGCCTCACAGGCTTTCCCATGCCTCACCCGCCTCTGAAATTTGATGAGTCCAGTATTTAACCTAGAAAAGAGCACAGCTTTTGAGAGCCCTTGACAAAGAATGTCTTGTTCAACAGTGATTCCCCCCATTTTTATGGTGGCTTGAGCTTACAATCTTAGATTCTAAGACGTAGAGGCTGTTCACTCCTGTCTCTCCATTCCCTGAACCTAGTCACCCAGTCGCATCACTTTCCTCTGCTTTGTCTCTTCTCTTCACCTCTTTCTTTGAATTTCAGCCTTTAAAGCCATAGCTCAGACCCTTGTTACCTGCCCAGATTACTAAGGGAAAGGTTGCTCAGGGGAACATGGGTCATAAATTTCTCTGAGAGATATAATTCCCCAATGAGGTTAGGAGTCTGAATGGTCTGCTGTCCGTAAGCATTGTTTCACTGAAAATTCAGGGCCATTTCCCAGTGAGAGGCACTTTCACAAAGAAAGGACAAAAAAAAAGCCTGAATGGCGTCAGGGACTCAAGAAGCTGAATGAGGTCAGGGGTTCAGGAGGCATTATGGGGTCAGGGGCTTTCGGGGAAGGACACTAAGATTTGGAGAGCTCTACCCTCAAGGACAGAACAGAAAGGGAGGGAGCAGGACACTGGAGACACTACTGAGCGACCAACTCAGAAACATGGTTATACCAACTTTTAAAGGTTCTGGAGCCCCTGTATGAGCCCTTTTCATTCCCCTTAAAAAGTACCTAAAAGAGGAAGAGCCTGGGTGCTTACATTTTGCAATGAAAGAGAAAGGGTAAAAAAGCAAGTTACTGATTGTTCATATATATGGTATTTATTTGTATATGCAGAAACCATCTCTGCAGGGACACCCTAAGAACTGGAAACTGGTGGCATGGGAAACCTTCCTCTAACCATATTTGAGAAGCTCCTTTCGCTCCTGTTTTTTTAGCTCACTCTGGTTTCAACCATCTGCAGTTGAATAACCACTAAACATTTTTTAAAATTGCTGCAACTACTAAAAATCTAATACATGGGTTGGGGCAGGTCTGGTATTTACTCTGGTCCCTCTTCCCTATGTGAGATGAAGACTTATCTAGGAGCCTGAAGGAAATACCCAAAGCCTGGCAGGGTCCTATTTGTTGTCTTGATTCTTGAGAGCATGCTGATCTTTTTCTGTGTCCCATGCCAGCTTCCATCAGAATGGCCACAAACTGTATCCATTGCAAAGAACTCTCATCCTGTTTGCAAGAGCTCCAAATCCGTTCCCCCTCAACTGCACTGCTCATTCTTGTTCCTCACCTGCTACTTCCTAGTCCCAGGTGGTGCTGGCATTTCAGGAGGTTGACTTTCCTTCTTGTGCCCTTTGTTTCTCCTGAATGGCTTCTCTCTCCATGCAGTGTGACAGCAGGAGGGCTGACAGGGCCCACCTGATTTTTGGCACAGAAGGAACAACTTCCAAAGCAAGTTGCTATAGTTACCAAGTCTTCCCTACTGCATAGCAGCCACTGACTCTATGCTCTTTTTTGTGTTGCTGTGTCAGATGCTCTCCTTGGGTACAGCAGCTGGGGGTTTTGTCATTAATCATTTCATGCCCACTTCTGCGTGGGCTACACAGAGAAAGGAGCACAGGGACTCTATTATGGGGAGCACATGTGCACACCCACACGCCCATGCATGCATATTTCAAGTTTGACATGCCTGAAATCACACATGGTTTTCAACCAGGATTTCTTGCGCTGCTGACTCCATTTTAGAAGGTTTTCTACAATAATAGACTGTATATGAAATTATTTTGTATATGCCAGGGAAATGCTTGCTTCTATGTTTCTGAACACAAATGATACATGAGGAACATTTCCCCAATTCTTTTCTCAGTAACTACCTATTGTGTATCTCTAAGAGAAAAATAAAGTTGATTGTAGATGAAATGATTCATTTGTGAGCAAGTTTGGAAGTTAATGTTTCAAATCAGCTCCATTGCTGAGCACTTTGTGTTGCTTGTGGATGATGGTAATTACTAGACATTGATACTTGGAGCCTAATCGAGCTACTCTCTTACCGGATAGGCACAATGCTCTAAGCAAAAATTAAGAAAACTAAAGTAGTGGGGGATGAATATTATACAGCCTTTCTCTTCACCCAGCTCTCAGGGGAAACACAGGACCACAAACTGGAGTTGTAGTTGATCAGGGTCACGATGCAGGCTTGATGACTGAGTTCTGTGTGAGCAGGCACTGGATCCCTTCCCACTAGTTCCCAGCCCCATTCTCTGGTCCTTCCCAGGCCACCTCACCTGGCCGGCTGCAGGGGCTACTGGGAGTGAACAGGCCACTGGCCCCTCTGTGAGCTGACTTTCTGGCTGGGGACTCTTTGCATTTCTCTCTGGGCTCTACTGCCATGGCAGGGCTGTTCGTGGCAGCCCTGGCTCTTTGCCTCCGGTCACTCCTGTCCTTAGGCAGGTTGCCTTGAGGATCACTTCCTCCGGACAGTATTAGTTCCAAAAGCTGACTGAAGCCAAATAAGGAAGCTTTTCTCTGTCCCTACCTCTGAGTCACGCCAGACTGCATAAACTACAACATGAGAAAGTGATTGGTCGCAGAAGAAATGGCAGCCACTTCCTCTCTCTTCTACAGGGTGCTCTTTCCGGGCCTGGTGGGCACGCTTCTGTCAGCTGTTTCTTATTGGGAAGTGAACAAACACAGGTGTGATGGTGAACTTCCAGACAGGTTTCTCCAAGTATGAGCCTGATAAGAGCCGCCCCAGCTGGGGCGGGTCACCTGCACTGGCTGGTGCCCCGAAACTCCTTCGGGGCTCTGTAAACGCAGGCAGCCTGTGGTCCCCTCTCCCCTAGCCCCACCACCAGAGAAGGCTGGCCCTCTCTCCCTCCGGACTTGCCTGATCCAACCAGACGGGGGGCCACTCGCCACTTCCCTTCCAGGCTGCATGCCCTGGTTTTACCTGCTCACCACACTCCTTGCAGCTAGTTCCAAACTGTCTGTCCTGGGCCCCTGAGCCCAAGAAAGGTGCCATGTGAGACCCAGATTTCAAACCATTTTGGGCTCTCTGGATGAAGAGGAGGAAAAGACTGGATCGTCTCCCCAAACCCCTACTTCTGTCTCCTGGGCCCAGGGAGGCCACCAGGCCCTGCTTGGTGCTCCCTTCTAGGCCTGCAGCCCGGAGTTCTCCAGCAGGTGCTGTCATGGGTAGGACTCACCGCACTTATTTCTCTTCTCTCAGGGCTGGCCATCCCATGTTCTCCCCCCACCCCCACTTTTTTTTTAATGTCTGAAAAACCATTGTGTCATATACCCTGTCTATTTCAGTACGTGTTGAATGCCAGGGCTCAATCTGGGCCCATTGTAGCTGGAAGCAGAGTCTTGTTCTTTGCAAAACATGTCCTTTTTTATTGGGTTCCATAACTTGTCACGCCCCTGCTGCATCCCTGCTCTTGAAGCTCCTCTGAATCTCCTTTGCAGGCAGCCAGGAGGTCGCCCCTCGCCACAACCCAACCCCGTCCCTCCTCCCACTGGGAACTGCTCCCT
This sequence comes from Noctilio leporinus, assembly GCA_004026585.1. NCBI lineage: Eukaryota > Metazoa > Chordata > Mammalia > Chiroptera > Noctilionidae > Noctilio > Noctilio leporinus. The sequence goes on along the minus strand of PVIW01007820.1, from coordinate 17,903 downwards.
CTACAGTGCTAATGAGGTTCCCAGCCCTGAGCACCACCACAGAGGTGCAGCTGCCTCCTTGACTACACTCCCGAGGGCCTCTAAGCACCTCAAACTAGGCCTGCCTGAAATAAATCCATTATCTGTCCTCAAATTTGATCCTCTTCTTACCATATAACCAGTTTTGAAGCCAAAACCCACGTATCTTCCCGAACAACTCCTTCTCCCTCCCCCCTCCCCCCATCAAGTTCACTGCCAAGCCTTGCTGATTTGTCAAGATCTCAAATACCTGTTCACTCCTTGCTAACACCTCACTGGCCTCCATGGTCTCTTCCTATGTTGTTCTCTATTGCAGCCAATAGTGATTTCTTTTTTTCTTTTTTCTTTTTTTAATGTGCACCTCTGATTATTTCTTGTAACTGCTTCAAATACCTGAAAGGCTTTCCATTGTTCTGCTCAGTTTGGCCCCTCCCTAGCCTCTGGTCACCCACACCCCTGCCTTCCCCCTTTTCCACCTTCACCGGCCCTCCCTGCAGCCACTGCTGTCCCCTCTGCCTGGATGGCCATCACCTGCTTTGCCAGCTTCTCCTTCAGGGTCAGCTCAGTCGCCACTTCTTTGGGAAGCCTGACTAGGTCAGGTCCCCTGTCACATGCTCTCACGGTACCAGGTCCCTCCTTTTCTTGTCAGTTGGTACAATCATTGTGTTACTTCCATTTGCCTAATTCTGTGATGTGTCAGTTTTTCTCCCCAGACTTGGTAAGTTCTCTGATGGTTTTTTTTTTTTTTTTAATTATTATTATTTTTTTTAATTTCATTATTTCTAGAAAGAGGGGAAAGGGGAGAGGCAGAGAAGGAGAGAGACATCAATGTATGGTTGCCCTTCACCTGACTCCAGCCACAGATCTGGTTGGAGACCTGGTTTGCAACCTGGTTATGTGCCCTGGCTGGGGAATCGAACCTGTGACCTTTGGGTTCGCAGGCTGGCGCCTTACCCACTGTGCTACCAGCTAGGGCTTCTGATGGTTTTTAAATCAGGTTACCTACTCGGACACAGGGTTTGATTCCAGGTTGGGCCCCTCGGAAGCTGCCGTGGGGTCCTTGAGTGTGATGATAGGTGTCCAGGAGGCAGGAGGAGTGGCCCAGCCCCACAGGCCTGGGAGGGGCCCGGCAGGGTGAGTGCGCAGATGAGGGGTGCGGGGAGCAGAGGTGCTGGGGTACCCACAAACTGCTGTGCTTCTGGCTTGGGTTGTTCCTCAGAACTCTTCTAAGCTTTCTAAGTGATGCGTTCAACTTTCTTGCTCTTCAAATACTTTTTTTTTTTTTTTTTAAGATTTTATTTATTATTTCCAGAGAGGGGAAAGGAGAGAGGGAGAGAGACATCAATGTATGGTTGCCTTTCACCTGCCTCCAACCATGGACCTGGCTGGAGCCTGGTTATATGTGCCCTGGCTGGGAATCCAACCAGCGACCTTTGGGTTCGCAGGCTGGCTCCTTATCCACTGTGCCACCAGCCAGGGCTTTCAAATATTTTAATACAACTTTTAGGAGGTAAAAAAAAAAAAATAAGCAGAGTAGGCTGCTACTCTAAGCCATGGGTACTTGACTGACATCAGGGTTGTGGGTGCTCAAAACCTGACCCAGAGCCTCTGTCCAGTGTCCCTAACAGCTCCAGAGCATCTCCAGCTGGGATTTGACAGGACAGCCACCCCAGGCCTGCCCTCCCCTACCCCTGCAGTCCTCATTTACTTGAACACTTCTCCTGGGAAGACAAGTATCAGGGAGGCATGGGGCAGAACCTGGGACCAGGTCTTGGGGGACCACAAAGCTACACAGTAATTCAGCAATTTTGGATGAAATGAACGGCATTATTATGTGCACATAAGGACTCATGGTTAGAAATCTAGCAGAGCAAGAAGGGGATGTCTGTGTATTTTCCCTTTATACCACCACCCAGTGGGGTCTTGCTGTGGGAGGTGGGCTGAGCTCACGTCTGAGTGCCCTTCTGACATCAGGTGGGGACTCAGGGTGTTTCAGCTACAACCCAAACAGGATCCCCATTTAAAAGGTCCTAGGCAAGAATCAAATAAGTTTACACTTAGAAAATATTTCAGCATGCGGCCTGTTAACATGGGCACGAGGGGGAGGGAGAGAGTGTCAGAATGAAGGCCCCAGAAGGAGAGTAGTTAGCTGTGCTCTGACAGCAGAGGGCATTTGCTCTAAAGAATGCATTGGGGCCCTGGCCACATAGCTCAGTTAATTGGAATGTTGTCCAGCTATGCCAAAGTTGCAGGTTCAATTACCCATCAGGGCACATACAAGAATCAACCAATGAATGATAAATAAGTGGAACAACAAAATGATGCTTCTCTTTCTCTCTTCCCCTCCCTCTCTCTCTCTCTAAAATCAATAAAGAAAAAAAAGAAAAGAAAAGAAAAGAAAAAAAGAAAAGAATGCATTGGTTCCTGATTCTACCTTGGACACTGAAAACCAGCACTCTCCCAGCTCTGCTCTTCTTCAGGAATGGGGGTGGAGGACCGGAGGTGGGAGTCAGGAAATATTGAGGATCCCAATGGGGCAGCCATTCTGGGAGCCTGGTTGGACAGCCTCTCTCCCTCAGAACTCTGCAGGGAAAGCACCACCTCAGCCGGGGGTGAGAGGGGGGTGGGTAGGATGCAGGATGCCTGGCCCACTGGAGTCCCCTCTCCAGCCCTGCAACCTGTGGTTTCCCCTCTCCTCTTTGGGAACTTTTGACAGGAAGGAGATGGTAACCCTGGGCCAAAAAAGTGTGTGTGTGCACGTGTATGTGTGTCTGTGTATGTGTGTGTGTGTGTGTGTAATGTAATTATAGGCTTGTGGCATGGTACTGTGCAGGGAGGACCTGAGAGAAAACAGATAAGTGAATACTTCTCGTTCCTACCCCACTGAGGGCCAGAATCCCTCAGACCAAGAAGGCATCCAAAGGTTTGGGAGTCAGACAGGTTTTGTAATTGAATGTCATCCCTATTTAACTGAATTACTTCAGCTGCCAGGGCCTCAGTTTTCACACCTATAAAGTGTGACTACATGATATCTGGCTCTTGGGCTTGTCTTAGGAAACAGGCCTGAAGGCAGAGATTTTGTGTGTGGAAGTTCCTTGGAGAATGTCCTCAGGGGCCAACACAAATAGGGAATGGAGGGAAGCAGGCCTTGGCAGGGGACCAAACTGGGGACAATCAGTCGCAAGGCCTCAGCCAGTTTCACAGGGAGCTCAGGGGATGGCCATTCAGAGTTGTGCCATCTCAAGTGAAAGGTGCCAGGCCTTGGTGCATCACCCGCAATCTTGAATGAACCAGCTGCTGGACACTGGCTGAACCCTGGGAGTGGGTGTGACCTTGGGTAGGGAAAGTGACTCAGACACGTCCTCCCCTTCCCACCCACTGAGAAGGACCTGGCACCGAACTGCAGTGACTATTGCAAGATATGGAAGGGGATTAGATGATACAACATCTATATAATAAGGTCAGAGTTAAAAAGAAATGAATGAAACCTAAGTGGTTCATCTTTTCCCAGCCTCATTCTTGGAAAAAGTGGCAGTGTGCTGTTAAGTGGCAATGTTTAGAGCTGCCATCTTTACACTCAGCTCCCCACAAGGGAGAGAAGGGGCTTCTGCGTTTCAAACTCATTTAGGAGAAGCAGGCTAGATGGTTGCAGCCCAGAGGGGATGGAGACACACCTGGAAAAAAGTGAGATGGAAATGGTTCTGAATTAAACCAAAAGGGAGAGAAATTCCCAGGAGGCAATCAGTGCACATGGATTCTGACTTGAGAGGGCTGACCTCACACCAAGTAGTGTATTTAGTCCTCCAGCAGGGGGGGGGGGGGTGCATTTCAGAGGAGGGGTTTACACACTTCCCATTGTTGCTTTGAGAATCTCAGAGAAAACCCACTGGGCCTGGTACCCGGCTGAGCAGCAGCAGAATGGCTTCTGGTCCAAGTTTGCTCAGAGTCCCCAAGGAGATGCCAGGAGGAACTGAACAGTTGGTGCCCTTTCTAGAACATTCTAGGCTGCATAAGGCTCTTTCTCCTGGGACTTCTTCATGACCCTAGGGAGGGAAAGCTCTCTCCATCACTGAGGTGAGTGTTTTCCACTAGCCAGGTGGGTTGGAATCTAGGGTGGAGTCTAATTGAGAGAAATGAAACATTTTATGGAGTAAATTTCATACCCACATAAAATATTTAGCACCAAACAAATACCCAGTACTTAGTGGGCACATAAAGAGAAATCCATTCCTTTGTTTTTCCTATCCTCTTCTGTAAGGATATACCTAAACCTTGCAACCAGTAGAAAACCTTTTCCTGGAAAAAAAAATGTAAAACCTTGCAGAGGAAGGTTTGTTCCTCTTTGTTACATTTGTTAATCAATCGCAAACTTATTAAATATTTACTATGTTAGGTTCCTCCTAAGATGGCAAACTAAATCAGGCTATTTGCTAATCAATACTGAAGAAACATAGAAGCAAGAGGGAAATGTGCACTTGGGAGACTAACAAATAAAAACTATGGAAATAAACAACACTCCACCCCCAATAGGTGCTAAAAGGTTGTCTTGAACTGTTGTATGTGTGGGTGGCGGGGGATGGGGGGCGCTGCAGTGTAGGGTGGAGGAACCCAGAGGTAGCAGTGAAGAGACTAGTTGGAGAGAAGTCTTTCAAGCAAGGCTGTCCTTGCTTCTCCCTGGAGTAGCCAGCCCATGACAATCATTGCTACTTTTTCAATGCAGAGCTCTGCGTCAGTAGCTGGGACTGTTAGCGCAGGTGTCCGCAGGGAAATTCCCAGCAGCACACAAGTTCTGCTCAGATGAGTGACTAGAGATAGATATGAACTAAACAGCTAACCTCTGAGGTCACCCCTCACCACCTCTGTCTCCACACCCCTTGGGGTTGGGGAATTACATACTGGGGACTACCTCCTCCCCCACCCTGCCTGATCCTAAAGATTTAAAGATGAAATCTTGACCAGAGGGGGTGCCTGAGGGAAAGCCAATGGCCCAGAGGAATCAGTAGTGATTCTTTGGTGCCTGGGACTCACCATCCTAGGGCTCTATCCCCTACCTTCTCCGTAGACTCACTGGAACTGACCCAGTCCTTTCCATATGGGTCCTTTCCCAATACATGTTAGAAAATAAAGCGGGGGAAAGTCTAACAGGTATAGATGGAGAGGAGAGGAACTGAAGCTCACAAGCCAAAATGACTGGAGAAATAAAATTACTAACCAAACAGACTGCACCACATGCGCCTTTGGGCAGAAGTATTTGAACAGATGGACTAAGAACTTAAAATAAGCACTATAAATATACCTAAAGAAATAGGGAAGATTTTAACAAGAATTTAAAAATCACCAAAAAGAACCAAGTAGAAATGTTAAGTGTGGAAAAGGTAAGTAATAAAATAAAGAGCACCATAGATAGGCTAACTATTTAGAGGTGAAGCAGCAAAAGGACAATTAGTGAGTTGGAAGATCAGATTGAAAAGTTTTCCCAGAATGCAACAGAATAGGGTGATATGAGAAAGAAAATAGATATTTAAAAAACTACTTGGCCTCAAAAAAAAGAAGAAAATTTTACCCTTGGCAACAGCATGGATTGAACCTGGAGAACATTATGCTAAATTAAATAAGCCAATCAGAGAATCTAATGAACAAACTGAACTAGCAAGCAAACCAGAGGCAGACTCACAGATAGAGAGCAGGCTGACAGCTCTGGGAGGATGTTAGGGGGTGGAGGGATTGATCGAAAAAGAAAAACAACTCATAGACTTGGACAACAGTGTGGTGATTATGCTAGAAGGGGGCATGGGAGAAGGTGGAAGAGGGTATAGAGGGGATAAATGGTAATGGAAAAAATAAATAAAATACAAAAATAAAAATAATGTGAATAATGAAAGTTATAGATAGCAACATTAAAAAAATAAAACTATGGGAAATGGAAGATAAATGTCTGTAGACATATAATTAGAACCCTAGGGAAAAAAAAGTTAAAAAATAAGAAATGGCAATATTTGAAGAAAAAGTAAAGATTAAGTTTTTGGTATTAAACTATTATATCCAGCCAATCTGTTAATCAAATGTAAAGACATAATAAAAATATTCTCAGATGTACAAAGCTTCAATATGTTAGATATTATATGTGCAGAAAAAGAAATAACAGAAAAAAAGGAATAACAGAAAAAGATATACCCCTGATAAGGAATATACCTAATAAGATAGCTTCAAATATTACAAACAAATGAAAGAATTGCATAGAGAAATGTATACTCCTACAGTTGTAGCTGGAGAAACAGATGATCAAATAGAAAATAAAAACAGAGATATTAAAGACCTAACACTAAAATTAAACAAAGATTTCTTTTCAAGCACATGAAACATTTACAAAAATAGATAATGTTTTTGGCAACAAATGAATAATGAATACATTCAGGAACTAACAAGAGAAATAGAATTTAAAATTTCTCATGCTAGGAAATAAAACAACATATTTCTAAATAACTCTTGAGTTAAAGAGAAAAATCAAAGAAATGTAAAGGATATCAGAACTACTGTGAACACTATGCATCAAAATTGTAGGATCCAACTGAAGTTTAAGAAAAATTTACAGCTTTGTATAAATCTATTAAGAAGACAGGGATATTCATAATAAGTGAAGTGAGCAATCAATATGGAGAATTTAAGGAAATAATTAAATGGGCAGAAAACAAAATAGTGAACACAAAAATGATTGATAGGACTAGATATAAATTTTTCTTTCAGGCATTAACAAGTCATATTCAGCAAGACTCAATTTTAAAAAGGAGAGAAGATGTAAATTTACAAATACAGAAAAAAAGAGGAAAATAACTACAATAGAAAGATCAAAAGAGAATGGAAAGGCACAGAGACACTTGTCTGCCACTAAACTTGAAAGCCTCGAGGAAAGAAATGAATTCATAGAGGAATGTGAAATGTTAAAATTAGTCGGGGAAAGCCCTGGCTGGCGGCACAGTGGATAAGGCTCAGGCCAGCAAACCCAGCCAGGGCACTTGGCCTGGTTACAAGCCAGGTTTCCAGTCAGGCCTGTAGCTGGATGCAGGTGAAAGACAACCATACATTGATGTTTCTCTCCCTCCCTGCGTCTCTCCCATCCCCTCTCTCTGGAAATGGTGAATGGAATCTTAAAAAAAAAAAAAAAAAAAAAAAAATTAGTAAGGAAAGAAATAGCTTGAACTCAGTCGATAAGTGTTAAACAAATTAAAGAGGATCAAAGACATACGTCCCAAAAATCCCAGGTTCAGGCAGTGTCACAGGAGAACTTCACCAGTTTCTGAAGGAAGAGAGATTTTTTTTTTTTTAAGATTTTATTTCATTATTCTCAGAAAGAGGGGAAGGGAGAGAGGTAGAGAGGGAGAGAAACATCAATATATGGTTGTGTTTCACCTGCCTCCAGCCACAGACCTGACTGGAGACCTGGTTTGCAACCTGGTCATGTGCCCTGGCTGGGGAATTGAACCTGCGACCTTTGGGTTCAAAGGCCGGCGCCTTATCTGCTGTGCTACCAGCCAGGGTGGAAGAGATATTTTTATCTCGTACAAGTTGTTCCAGAAAACAGGAGAATTAAAAGCTGCCTAGTTCATTTTATGAATTTAGTATAATCTCGTTTCCAAAGACAGAAGATAAAAAAAATTATAGACTTGTTTACTTATAAACATAGCTATATGTGCAGAGAGCAAATTCTTCACTGAATGCATCAGTTTATTTAAAACATAATAAATCAAAATCAAATAGGTTTATTCCAGGAAGAAAAGGATGGCTCAACATTACAAAACTGTGTCATTTCCCACATTCTACCCACTTGAAAGAGAATTATATAATTTCGTCAATTTTTGTTGAAAAGGCTTTTGAAAGAATCATTACCTATTTATGATAGAAATTCTTAGCAAACTAGGAATAGAGGGAACTTTCTTACATTGATAAAGCTTACATACCAAAATCTTAAAGCAGGTATGTACTTACACATAACAGAGAACCTTTAGATGCAGCTGCTTCAAGATAGAGATCAGAACAATAATACCATGTACACACTACTACTACTACTATTACCACTACTTCTATTACTACTGCTGCTGCAGCTGCTATTACTAATTCCCCTTAACACTATCTTACAGAGTGCTAGAGGTCCTGGGCAACATTGAAAAGGGAAAGAAATACACGTAACGATTGAAAGGAAAGAGTTGAAACTATCATCAGTAGGTATAATGATCTGTCTAGATAAATAAGTAGAAAAATAACTTAATAATAATAAAATAAAAATTCAGCAATATTGCTGAATAAAGATAAACCCATCTTAATCAAAATTACTATTTCATTTATAATAGAAACAAAAAACTATAAAGCATCCAGGAATTCACTTTTCTAATATAACATCTGTATGGAGGAAACTCAACAACTCTTATAAACAGCATAGACTATCTTAGTCAATGGAGAGATAGTCCATGCTCTTAAATGGTACCATGTGATATTATAAGGTTGTCAATTATTCCTCAAATGAAGCTATGAATCAAGTGCAACTTCAATCAACATTCCAGCTCAATTTTTCTGAGGAACTTGGTTAACTTGCTCTAATATTTATATGAAGGATTAAAGATTCATGATTAATCATCCTTACAAAAGAAGATGGAAGATAAAGAAGGGGTCTAATCATACTAGATATTGACATACTATAAAACTGTTATTAATATTTTAAAGTGTAATTTTGGAGCAAGAACAAATAGGATGGAGATCTCAGAAACAAATCCAAGTGTATGTGGAAATGAAGCATAAAGGTGACACCACAAATCAGGAAAAAGACACATTATTTAGTAAAAATGTGTTGGGAAATTTGGGAAATTTAGCATGGAGTAAAAAATAAAACTGGATCCCACCCAATGCCATAGCATCAGTGAACAGGAAATAAATTTAAAATCAAAGAAAGCAAACACACTAAGTCAGATAACGATAGCACAGCTCATTCCAGTGTTATAAATCATTTAAAATAATTCTTGTCATCTGTAGGGTTTTTACTTATGTCCATTAAACATTTTGTGCTGAATTATAAACCCATTTACTCTTAGTTTATCGTCCAGAGAAAGCGCTCACCCTCTCTACAAACACCAGCGTGTTTGACCAGTCTTTCTTTCTGAAAATGGTGTCTGCAACCAGGCGCCCCCACCCACCTGCACTGACTGCTGATTTCTCGAAGGCTTTTCTGTCTTTCTGGATCCATTAATAAAATGCAAATTTCTTTGTGAAGGGAATTCTTAGTTGGAGCAGACTGGCCTTCCTCTGGATGTGAGGGTTAGTTGGAAGGCAGCCAGCAGGTGGACAAAGGGGGAGAAAAAGAGGGAGGATTAGATGGAAGAAGGGAACTAACTGACCAGGCCAGTAAGAACACAATTATGCCTCCTCATTATTTCTTCTGAGGCCAGTTGTCTCCCACTAGGCTGCAATGGCATGTGAAAGACTGGAGCCAAGCACCCAGTCAGCTGTGGCCACCCCCTCAGTGGGATCTGAATGAAGGTGACAGTAATCTTTTTGCAGATGCGATGCGACTCCTCTTCAGCTCCTTCATCTCTATTTCCCTGAGGTTTCTGGGATGCTGAGGGCTCCCTGGCTATGACTGTGTGCTGTATTCACATGTTGCAAGGGCAAGGCCCAAATGAGAGATTTGCTTGGAGATCGGATTTGTTTGCTCCCCCAGCTCCTTCTCCAGCCTTCTTTGCACTATCTTATTCACTTGCCTCTGTCTTGGGTCCTCCTTCCCAAACTTGTCTCTCACTTCTCTGATTTTGCAGTAATAAAATATGTGACTCCCCTTTCTCCTGCCCTATCATTTACTGCATCAGAAGAACAGTGGAGAGACTCTCCGAAGGCCTCCCCTCAGGATGTATGTGTGGAAAAAAAAAAAAAAAAAAAAAAACCCAAAACTGAAAAACCTTGTATTATGATTTAAATAAGTTTTGCTGATGATTAAAATAAGTTTTATATTATGGCTAACATTTTATGCTCTGTATCAACAGGTAGGAAAAGCCTGCGTATCTTTTAGAATTCACCACCTCTGGTCACTTTACAGAGGTGTGCTGGGGCTGGCACTGCCAATTAGACATATCCCACTGTGTGCTCAGTCTCATCAGCATCACTTGAAACTGGCTTTGGTAGGAGTATTTACACCATGGAAAAGGGCAAACACTACACATCAGGGCTTCCAGCCCCTCAGAAGTGGCTGTCCAATATTGACCAGAATGCCATCGCCTGGGGGCTATAGGAGAAGCTTAACAGGGACTTGGAGAGATAAGACAGAAACTAAGAAAAAGAGACTCTCCTTCAGGGAGATTGTGCCTTCAATTCTTAAGTCATTGAATCGGCCTTAGCTGAGAAATGAGATTTGCTACTGGCAGGCATAGCTGACAAACTCCTTCTAACCAACTATGAACACTGGGGTCTGAGGCATAGAATAACTAAGTCCGTTCTGAGGCTACACCTGAGAATGTGTTAAGCGAAGTAAGCACATTTTTAAAATAACTGATATGTTTAAAAAAGGTAGTAGTAAATTTTACAATATAAGTTTCTTTTAAAATTAATGTATGATTGACTTTCTTATTTTTGCAAATGTGTAACTTACAGTTTTATTTTAAGGTATAACAATCAGGACTGTGCTGTATTTCTGATCTCCCTTAGTTCTTCCATTTCTGTGGCTGACTGTCTAGCTTGCAAGTCCCTCTTTTACCAGGTATGGGAAAAAGTCCTAACTGGTACCACAAACCCTCAAAGCTCCAGGGCCAAGGACACAGGTGTCTAGGGTGGTAAACAAGGGACCTGTTTGCTGCCAGTCAGTGATTGCAAGTTTCTGTGGGTCTCTGGCCAATGTCCCAGGGGGTCCTTCTGGGGAGAAGCCCCTTTTCTGCACTCTGGGAGCAGAGTCTGGACTCCTAGAGGCAGCCACAGCCAAGGGTGATGAGCATACCCCACCCTCTGTTTGACAGTGAACCATTCTGAAAAACCTGGGGAGGATACGTATGAAACCATTTTCCTAGTCACTCTCTTGCTCTGAGACACCTCTTTTCTGGAGACTCATTGAATAATAACAGTGACACACTGGGGAAGCCCTCAAAGCTAGCTCTTTTCTATTAATTTTCTCTAAGTAGGACCTTTCCAATATAATTTTTGATGTTATACTTAGTTTAGAAAATTCAGTTGTAATGTGTTGCCATTACATGTCATTAGGTACCCAGAACCACATAGTATTTTGGAGCTAAAAGTCTCCATTTTCTGAGCTACCAGAAGGCCTTTGAATGAAGCGTCTTGCCCAGTCCCACGGCTAATTAGTGGTCATGGTGCAAGGACACAGCTCAGTACTCTAGACTTGAAGTTCAAGACTCCTTTATGGGATCTGGGCAAGATGGAGGTGTAGAAAGACCTGGCTTGCCTCTTCACACAACCACATCAAAAATATAACTAAAATATAGAACAACCATTAGCCAAAACAGTCAGGAATTGAGTTGAATGAAAGTCTGACAACCACGGAATTAAACAAACCACATCCCTCAAGATGGGTAAGAGGTGCGCAGAGGGGAAGGGGCTGGTCCCACACCCCCGTGTGGTGGATAAAAACTTGGAAGGGATCTCAGGAACGAGGAGTCCCATCCCCACAATAGGCTTCCCAGCCCCAGGAAGCTAAACCCTCACAGCCTCTTGATGCAAAAACCAGTGGGTATTGAGTGGATGGAAATAACTGCTTAAACCTCAAGCAGTTCCTCTTAAAGAACCCACACACAGACTCACCTAATCAGACTTCCCCTGAGCTCCAGCACTGGGATAGCAGTTTGAAAGGCACCAGTGGCATACAGGGACACTGAAGTGTCTGGCATCAAGGCCAGCAAAGGCGATTGTTCCTTTTCTAAATCCACTCCCTACAAAGCAGGCAAGCTGATGCCATATCTGAGACTCCATTAACCCGGCTAACACTGACATGCCTTGCAGATCCCCAGAGACCCTGTCCCACCCAACTTATGAGCCCACTCGAATTGCTTTTCCATAAGAATGGCTGGTCTTCACTCACACTTCACAACTCCCTAAATCCTGTCAGACAAGTGACAGCTGCCTCAGTGAGCCCCAGGTCCAGCACTAGCAGTAGCTAGCCTAGATCACAGCTGGGCTTCTCCTTGGAAGCTCCAAGCTCAGCAACTAAGTAGCAGCATCTCAGATTGCTTTGTAGCTTAGGTAGTGTGCCCTGGGTAGAACACAGGTGGGGGCGACCTTGGCCTACACCACCTGGGAAATCCCAGAGCCAGTGCACCCACTGGACAGCAACAGACCATGACAGAGCCCCACCACCCTGCCTCTACATTGCTGAACCTCCACAGAGGGCAGAGAGGTTGGTGGTCAGCTGTCACAACCAGTCCTTGTAGCTGACTAGTCTGGGTATATCCCTTCCATTGATCTGCCAACAGCAACCAATGCTCAACTACAAGAGGAGGGTGTACTCCACCCACACAAAGGGCACTCCTTGAGTACCCAGCCTGGGTGATAGGGGAGCCTGTGCCACCAGACCTTACAGGCCATATGACCAAAACACAGTCAAAGCAGCTCCCTCTCTTTCTCTCTCCTTTCCCCTCTCTATTAAAATAAATAAGTAAAATTTTAAAAAAGAAATAGGGGGATGTTTATAAGACAAGGAAAAGCCAAAGAACTTACATGCAGAACCCATGGACATGAACTAAGGGGGAGCGGATTGCTGGAGGGGAAGCAGCTTCTGGGTAGAGGGGGCAAAGGGGAAAAAATTAGGACAACTATAACAGCATAATCAATAAAATATACTTAAATTTTTAAAAATAAAAATGTTGATGCAAAGCCCTGGCTGGTGGCACGGAGAATAAGGTGCCAGCCTGCAAACCCAAAGGTTGCTGGTTCGATTCCCTGCCAGGACTTATAACCCGGTTGCAAACCAGGTCTCCAGCCAGATCTCCAGCTGGAGGCAGGTGAAAGGCAATCATACATTGATGTCTCTCTGCCTCTCTGCCTCTATCCCTTCCCCTCTCTCTAAAAATAATAAAATCTTTAAAAATATATATTGATTGTGAAAAGGACTCCTTTGCTCTGATTCTGTATAACTTTCATCTCTGCACATGGAATATTTCTTTAGCACCTGGTTTTATAGAGGTGACTTTGAGAATATGTAACTGCAGTTGAAAAGTTATTTTTTAAGTCTATTTACTACTTATTTGTGTAAAATTGCCCATTGACACAAATATAAGATATCCAATTTTCTAAGTATTTAGCATTAGTAAAAGGCTAGATTAATTTTTGTAAACACGTGGAAATTTGTGCTCAGACAAGCTTTCTGGATGACCAACAGGTGGCAGTGTTTGCCCACCTTTCAGCATCTGCTAGCCTGCTGAGGGGAGCAATGTGGGTCCTGGGCTTCTGGGCTCAACACTGTCGAACTACGATGCTATCCGACTCAGTGGATGGGCAACTGTTCCGTGGGCACCCCTCCACCTACCCTCTAACACCCGAATAGAGCAGTCACCTGGCAAAGTACCCTCCTCCAGAATGATCTGTCCTCATCTTTTGAAGGGGAAAGAACTGAGAAAACAGAGAAGCAATGCTGACTGACTGAGCTTAGCTGGTTTGTTACTTCAAGTTTAACTTATAAAATGCTTTGAAATATTTTTTCCACTTGTTTTTCACTTAAAAGCCTAAGGGGGCCTATGTGAGGTAGGAGGTGAGTTATGGGGAGGTGGTCCTGTGGCCCAGGGTGGGTGAACTCACTCTCTGCAGGTCAGAAAGAAACCAGCAGGGTCAGTGGGCTAGACATAGGGGACAGGTAAGGCACAGATGCAGGAAGGAGGGCAAACTACACCGCAGCACACAGACCATTGTGCTCTGCTTGGGAGTCCTGACCAAAAAATAAAATTAGTGATAATAAGAGCAAACATTTTTGTGGCCTTACTATGTGCCAGGTGTTGTTGTAAACTTCTCACATGGACTGTTTCATATATTTCTTATGCTCATCAGTGAGGTAAATACTATTATTGTATCTGTTTGAAATATGAGAAAACTGAGCTTCAGAAAGAGAAACTTGACCATGGAATCAGTAATGAAGTCCTTGAAACCCGGGGGCAGCAGGGGTGTTGTATGGCAAGCCCCAGCATTGGTTATTTGGGGGAAGGTGACCTAGTGCCTCATTTTTTGCCTCTTCACCACCTCCTGGGTCTTGCTACAGGGAATTTAAAAAGACAACCATAAACATTCATTTCTGTTTCTTTTATAATAATTAAACAAACTAATTACTAAGGAAACTAGCAACACTTAAAATATTGACAGAGGACGGAGTGAGCCATTTGTTACGTGGAGCCTTCCTTGCAGCCCTGTTAAAATTCCAGGTCCCATCCAGCACCGCGTGGGCTCCAGCCACTCTCTCAACCTACGTGTAAGGGTTCAGAATGAGCCACCCTAAAATATGCCTCCATGGGACACAGATTATTTTGATTTAAAAGCAACATTCTGCAGACATAAGAGAAACTTCTTCTGCCCCCTAACATCTTAACTACGTAGAAGAATTTTAAATAGGAGCCTGGTCCACAATAAAAATTATCACCAGAAATGACTTTTTATGGATCCATAGGGAAGGGAAAACTAATAATTACTGAACACATGTTCTTCCTGCTGTGACCTTCAGAAACCCTAAGGTGCTTTACCCCACCCTAGCTCAGGATGTCCATGTTCCCTTCCTGTCTTTAAACCTCTAATGTATTTGAGATCTCTGACTCCCTTGTGTATGTGGGGTTCCCATACATACATATATAGTTAGTTGAGTTTGGTCATTTTCTCTTGTTAACCTGCCTCAGGTCTATTTGATTATTAAACATACTAGCCCAAAACACTGTGAGGTGTTTCTCTCCCATATACAGAAGCATGTTGCTCTAGATTTATTTGTTGATATTTCACTTCCCCAAACATAAAATAACTTGAAAAGAAAGGAAGAAAGCAAAAGTCAACAACAAGTGGGCAAAGTAGACACAGGGGATTAAAAGCATTCCTACCCCCTATAAGGCTCAGATGTGGGTGAGGAGATTCATTCCAGAAATGTGAGTCTGCCCTGCTCTAATGGAGGCCTGGGAAAGCTGCTGTTCTCCCAAGCATCCTTGCAAATGACAAAAGTTTCTATTCTTGAGGACACCATAGCCCTGGATCTGGCTTCCATTTGAGTTCTCAACTACCAACTAGTACAAATTAATGTGTATTACCCATCCACAAGCGCAACACTTCCTTTAACTACTAACACTCTCTGTGACTTATGAACCGAAAGCTTCTCTGTGCTCAATCACCTTTCTTATATGTAATAGGTGTTCTTATATGTAATAGGTGTTTGGGATCGCAGCGGGGAGAACATCATTGCTGTTGTTCCATGGTTGACACCTTGAAACTGGTCCAGTTTAAACTGGTTTGATCCAGTTTGAACCGGTTTAATCCAATTTGAACGGGTTTGACCCAGTTAATCCAGTTTGAACCGGTTTGATCTGGTTTGAACCAGATTGATCCTGTTTGAAGCGGTTTGAACCAGTTTGATTCAGCTTGAATGGGAATACTGGTTTGATCTGGTTTGAACCAGTTTGATCCTATCAGAACCAGTTTTGACCGGTCAAACTTGTTCATGAAGGCAAAGAGAGATTCAATCCGAATCAAGCCAGCTGGTACTGGTCCAAACTGGGTCAAGCCCGCAGCTGAAATGTGCTTAACCAGGCAAGCTGAAACCTGTTTAAACTGAGCCACAGTCTGTGAGCAGTACTTATGAACAGTTTAAACCATATCTAAATGGCTGAGACTGGTTATTATAAGATCAAACAGGTTGTGATTGGTTTAGACTAGTTCAAACTGGTCCACTTTGAACCAGTTTGATTTGGTTTTAACCAGTTTAATTTACTTTGATCTGGTTTAAACCAGTTTGAACCAATATAATCGAGTTTAAACTGATTACATCTGGGATGAACCGGTTTAATCCAGTTTTAACTGGTTTGATCCGGTTTCATACAGTCAGAACCAGTCAGAACCCATTTGATCCAGTTCAAATAAGTGTAATCCAGTTTAAACCAGTTTGATCCGGTTTGAACCAGTTTAATCCAGTTAGAATTGGTTTGAACCAGTTTAAACCGGTTGGAACCAGAATACCATATATATCGGGTTTTAACCAATTTGATCATGTGGGAACCGGTTTGGACCGGTCAAACTTGTTCATGCAGGCCAAGAGAGATTTAATACAAATCAAGCCAGCTGGTATTGGTCCAAACAGAGTCAAGCCCACAGCTGAAATTTGTTCAAACCAGACCAGCTGAAACCTGTTCAAACTGAGTCACAGCCTGTTAGTTGTTCTTATGACCAGTTTAAACCAGAGGAAAATGGCTGAGACTGGTTATTATAAGATCAAATATGTGATTGGTTTAGACCAGTTCAAAACAGTCCAGATTGAACTAGTTTTATCCGGTCAGAATCAAACCAAATCAAACCAGTTCAAACTGGATCAAACTGGTTCAAACCAGAGCAACCTGGTTCAAACCAGATCAAACCAGTTCAACCCTGATTGAACTGGTTCAACATGGATTAAACTGGATCAAACTGGATTAAACCGGTTCAAACCGGTGCAAAACCGGATCTCACTGGTTCAAACCAGATCAAACCACTTCAAACCAGATTCAACTGGTTCAAATAAAATCAAACCAGTTCAAACCTAATCAAACAGGATCAAACTGGATCAAACCGGTTCAAACTGGTTCAAACAGATCAAACTACTTCAAACTGGTTCAAACCAGTTCAAACCGGATTAAACCAGTTAAAACCAGTTGAAACTGCATCAAACAGGTACAAACTGGATCAAACCAGTTCAAACTGGCTTAAACTGGTTCAAACTGGATCAGACAGATTCGAACAGTATCAAACCAGTTCAAACTGGATTAAACGGGTTCAAACCGGATCAAACCGGTTAAAACTGGATCAAACTGGCACAAACAGGATCAAAATGATTCAAACCAGATTAAACTGATTCAAACTGAATCAAACCGAATCAAACTGGTACAAACTGGATCAAACCGGTTAAAAACGGATCAAACCGGATCAAACCAGATTAAACCAGTTGAAACCAGTTCAAACTGTATCAAACTAGATTAAACCGGTTCAAACCGGTTTGATCCGGCTGAAGCCAGTTGAGACCTGTTCAAACCAGACCAAACGGGTTAAAACCAGATCAAACTGGTTAAAACTGGATCAAATCAGTTCAAACCAGACTAAACCGGATCAAACTGTATTAAACAGGTTCAAACAAGTTAAACCAGACCAAACTGGTTCAAACTGGTTCAAACTGGATCAAACCGGTTCACAGGGGATCAAACTGGTTCAAACTGGTTCACACCAGATCAAACCAGGTCAGAACCAGTCAGATACTGTTTCAACCAGTTTGATCTGGTTTGAACCTGTTCGAATCAGTCAGAACCGGTTTTATACAGTTTGAACCAGTTTAATCCAGTTTGAACCGGTTTGATCCAGTCAGGAACGGTTTTGTTTTATCCTGTTCGAACCAGTCAGAATAGTTTTATCTGGTTATGAAGCAGTTTGAACTGGTTTGATGCTGTCAGAACCAGTTTGATCCAGTTTGAACAGGTCAGAACTGGTTTGATCCACTTTGAACTGTTGTTTGTTGATTTGTTGATGATTGCCATTCTGACAGGTGTGAGGTGGTATCTTATTGTGGTTTTAATTTGCATCTCTCTGATGACTAGTGATGTTGAGCATTCTTTCATATGCCTCTGGGCCCTTTGTATATCTTCCTCAGTGAGTTGTCTGTTCAGGTCCTTTGCCCATTTTTTAATTGGGCTGTCTGTCTCCCT